>JBBPDA010119660.1:0-26966 GCA_037974385.1 Arnoldichthys spilopterus | reverse complement strand
GACAGTGGGGGAGGGGCTAGATGTGGACAGTGGGGGAGGGGCTAGATGTGGACAGTGGGGGAAGGGCGAGGTGTGGATAGCAGGGGAGGGGCTAGATGTGGACAGTGGGGGAGGGGCTAGATGTGGACAGTGGGGGAGGGGCTAGATGTGGACAGTGGGGGAAGGGCGAGGTGTGGACAGCACAGAACAGCAATAAAAAGATCAAAGACAAGGAGGCGGAGTTTAGGAAGGGGGAGGTGAGGAAGAGAGGAGTGAGTACCTCCCCTCGGGCACCAGAAGGAGCTGAAAGGCCACGGCCTGCGCCGGTTAAGGTGGAGGGGAATATAAAGAGGAGTGTCCAGCAGACTCGCCGATGCGGTTTCTGACCGTGTACGACTCTGAGCCTGAAGGACGTCAGCGTGGTGGAGCTGGAGCGCGGCCGCCGCTCTCCTCCAGCAGCTGTTTACAGGGACCCGAGACGGCCCGAGGGTGTCGAGTGTCCGGCAGGAACGCTGACCTCAGACCGGCCCTGGGCCTCCTGCGCTGTGTGGTATGTGCGGATGCGGGAGGTGAAACTGACCCCAGGCTTAACGCTCGTCACGTGAGCCCGGCCGGTGGGACAGCGTCGCCTCGACCCCAGTCCTGCACCGTCCTGCCTGACCGGCGGGAACACGGTCAGCACCCACACACACACAGCGCTGCACACACACATCCCAGAGCAGCACAGTGGAGCGGAGTCAGTGCTAAAGCACCTTGTGCATGAGGCTGTCTTTGAACTGTCCTGCATGCTACTTCAGCACAACACACACACACACACACACACACACACACACACACACACACACACACACACACATATATACACACATATACACACACACACACACAAACACACACACATATATACACACACACACACACACACACACACACACACACACACACACACACACACACACACACAGAATTATTTTACACTATAATTTGTGACATCTATTAAAAGAGAAATGTCATACGTTGAGCTGAAAGGGTTAAAACCACCAAAAATAATAAAGTGCATATTGTGCAACATGGCAACACCACATTAGTAGAAAAATAGTTTAATAAAATCACAATGAGCTCACGGAAGGAGAACCCGTCCGTTCAAAAGTATGAAGACGCAGCTCAAAATATACACCATCTAAAGAAGATATTAGACTGTAAATGTGTCGAACAGAAACGCGTCCTGCAGATTAAACACGCCATGTAGCTTTAACAGAGTCAACACTTAGTCAACAGTTAGTACTTTTACTCAGTGGTTCATTAGTCAAATCTGATTTCTGCTTTACATTTGGCAAATCAGTCAGTTATTCAGAGTCCATGAGCCTCGGAGATCATCAGGGATTGTCCAAAAGAGGCTCGAAATTCATACAAGTTTGCTGTTTAGGGGCCAATAGGCCACAGCCCCTTCAGTCCAATCTGCATGTTCAGCCATCCGAGCAGTGGGGAAAATGAGAAAAAATCAATAGCAAGAATCAACGGAAAAGATCACGTGTTTAAACAAATATATACAACCAAAAGCGCAGGGGACACAATGTTCTACCTGGCTGATCACGTTCTTCTGCGCCTCAGCATTTCACACTTACTCAGTTACATTTCTGCACCACCTCCTCCATCGTGCTAGCGTCAAAGATCTGGGAGCCTTAAGGGATCTATGTTTGGTTTCTGACGCAACTTCGCATCAGTGAAGAGAATGGCGTCTTTGGGCGCCAACGGTTGCCTTGATTTTGCATCCTGTTATTAGAAGTTGGCACACGTGACTTCGGAATCACACTTATTTCTAAATCAGCGAAATTCCCACAGCACATTCTCCATCTACAAGCAAGGTTCTGGGACAGCATTCGGGGTTTCAACGTCAGTTTCCGTCACGATCGAATGTTTCAACACACCTGGACCGGCACACGCGGCCTTAGAATCACACGCAATTTCTCCACCTTCAAGCCTCTGGGAACTGGCCACTGAGCGTCCAAGAGATATTTTCCTACCTGTCCAATCACGTGGCCTACGGAGACGCCTATACAGGATTATATCTACACTCTTTTCGGCAAACTCTGAGACACGACCTGAACTGTTTGACCAAAAAAATCTGGAAACAAAAACCTGGGCCCGGGTCACGTTCATCGGCACACGTGACCTCGCGTTTTTCTGTGGCGAAAACATCCCTGCATTTCCGAAAAGTTCACGGAGACCAGTCTTTAAATGTCTGCCGTTCAGTTGTCAAAGTGACCACGCCCCCGTGGCCCACCCCGGCTCCATCCGCCACGCCTAAATGGCGGCCTTTCCCCAAACCATTCAGGACCCCTGTTCGGCCCGAAGTCCGGCCATTCGTTCCGGAGAGGTCCTTGCTCCCAGTGATCCCCCTCTATATGGCGTGGGTGTGGGATTCCCTCCCTGGGCCATGGGAAATCTTCGTGTGGCCCAGGCATGGCCATCCTGAACCTGCCTGGGGGTCCCACGGGTCGCACGGGTCCAGGACGTCCTGGAGGTCCCTCTCTAAACATGGGGCCCTGGGGCATCATCGGCCGGGGCACGTTTGGGTGGGGAACGTTTACCGGAGGCATGCTGTTGGAGAAGGGACGCACAAACGTAGGAAGAAGGCCCGGAGGACGATGCGGGGGTCCAGGCCTCTCTTCGACAAGAGATCCAGGGGGTGGGCTGCTGGTCAGAGGGGCCCTAGGGGAGTCGGTCTGGCTCACAGGACCTTCGGCATACTCTGCTGAAACGGCCTGCAGCATGTCCACTGATTCAAGGAGGAAACGGATGACAGATTAATAAATGACGGTAGAAACGGAAGAGAGAATGAAGGAGAGAAGAAAGCAAGAAAGGCAAACGCAGAAGAGAGAATTATGGCGTTTCTGTCATCGTCCTACCTGTGTGAGCGAGTGGAGGGGTGATAACAGTGGGGGTGACGACCGTAGGAGATCCGGCCACATCCGTAACCACCTGAAAGACAACAAAGTCGTAAAACATGAAATATCATCTATAATAGCAACACGATATCAGTGATTTTTTTTAAAAATGAAAGAAATTTGGGAGGCAAAGAGTCTTCTATGTGTATTCATATTCATCCAAACGCTTCCTCAAAATGAGATGTGCAATTTTCGGTCCACGTTCCTCAAATGTCAATCTCGAAGCAGAGCTACATATGCACCTTGCAAATGAAACACCTCCTCTAGTGGTCAATATGTGTCATGGCATCAGAAATCCCAATGACTACACAGGATACACCACCCACTAGTGGTCAGTGTCTAGCATTACAACAGCAGAGCTGTACATATTTGAGAAAATAGATGGGTAACGTGGAACCAGTTTGGTGTTCAGCCTTACTAAAGCATCGCCATGGAAATCTGGGAGACAAGGGGGCACAAATTAACGACTAAACAAATAAATCCAGACCAATATCATGGTGAATTCGGCCCAGGGCCCAAGGTCCCTTAAACTCCAGGACCCTTGACGCCTGATAATCTGAGATAATTTCAGACTAAACAAATCTCCAATCAAGGACACTCTACTCCATAAGAACTCAGACTTTTCGGCGCTACGGTCCCCATGACCCTCACAGCTGGCTGAAATAAATTCGTATATAGTCGTTGACTGACCATCATTCAGTACGGCTCAGAGTTCTTCGATGGCTTTTTGAGACTCTGTGCTCCTGACTTTCCTGCCCTGTCTTTGGCGCCCACTTATGGCGGGGGATGCTTTTTCCAGCAGAAGACATTTTGAAATTCTTTCTTTCTCTCTCTTAAATAAAACCTTAAAGAAATAATACTGGTGAAACTCTGACCTCTCCTTGAAGACACGTCGACACTCACGAACATCAATCTATATACTGATTGTGGGACCAGGGGTGAAGAAGTTCTACCTGGTCAAACATGTTGATTGGCACCTCAAAATGTTTCACTTCCTTCATCGGACCTTCAAGCTAGCTTTAAGGATCTGGAAGCCTTTGGGGGTCAACAATTACTTTTCAAAGTTCAATCCGTCCACAGTCAAGATACTTAACCCAGGAATTTCCCATCCGGGTCTCATGTCCGAAAGCTTGGGGGACAACAGTTGGCTTGATTTTGCATTCTGCTATTAGGCGTAAATGGAAATTGTGCTGTAGGAACATCACCGATAGGGAAAGAAGTATGATTCTACTAGTAGGTGTTGATAGAAGGTCACGTTTCCCAAAAGTGTCATTGGCACACATGACCTTCTATCAACACCTACTAGTAGAATCACACTTATTTTTCCATCAGTGACGTTCCTACAGCACAATTTTTGGCTTCGATCAAGGTTCTGGGACCTATTATGAGAGAATTTTTGGACTCACGTTTATCGGCACACGTGACACACAACATTTTCAATCTTCAGGTCTCTGGAAACTATCCTTTGACCACCCAAAAGGTCAGATTTGACCTCGCGGCCTGAGAACAATTGTTTGCGCAGCTTTATATCTACACTCTCTGGGACACGACCTGAACAGTTTGACCACAAATCTCACTCAGTGGCACACGCGACGTCAGAATGGCAAATCTAAAGCAACAAGGTTTCTCAGGAACATCTCCATCTTTACCAAACTCGTGACGGCTTAATGTCGGTGGGTCAGCCTTTTGAGGGTCAGTTTCCAAACATTGTTCCACTTTTAAGTATAGGAACCGGACGCCGGCACACGTGACCTCAGGATTACACACCTTTTTCAACTGCACGGACATTCCTAGTCTTGCGGAGTCCACCAAGATCTAACCGGACAATTTGTGGGAAGGTTTGGTCAGGTCGAAAAATCTGGAATGTGGGAGCCAGTCGTGTGCATCGACGTACGCAACCTGTTTTTCTGTAGCAAACGCATCTCTGCAGTTCAAGCCATGTGTCTGGAATCCTTTCCCAGTCTCCAAAGCAACCATGCCCCTGCCAAAGCAACAGCCCCACCTGCCGCTACCACTACCCTTTTTCTTGGTTAATGCTCAAGGACCTACAGGTGACGCTCAGGTCAACTCTGCCCACCCAGACAAGAGCGGGTCGCATACGGTCGGTCACTTTGTAGCCGACATCCAGTTCCGGCCACTGACCACTGCTACAGACATGGGACCAGCGTCTGCATTTGAACAGCTCCGTGTAGCTGCTTTAGGAGGCCCGGTGTGAAACCCAGTGTGGCAAACGGTTCAAATAAAATAAAATAATAAATAAATATATAATTAAAAAACAAAATATTTAAAGGTATGTATTTATGTTCGTATGCCCAGTGTGACGGACATGAAATAAACAAGACAAGACTATATTATATAATATTTCTAGATTTATTTTCCACTCAATCATTCGCTCATACATTTATATGCAGATACACAAATGTATATTTTAGTGATATAATGGTAAACGTATTGAGAAAGCGGATGAAACAGGAAAAAAAATTGCTCCAAAAATGTGGAAATACAGAATATTCATTTAGGTCATTTAGGAGGAAGGTGGACCCTCGTTTATGGATATATCCACAGCATTGCCCTGCAGCTCGGGCACCTTTTAGTCCACTGTGGATGTGAGGGAGGCCTCCACACAAGCTGAGCGACGCTATGTGAGATCCTGTTCTTGGATCAGTTCAGCAACATTTGGGCTCATGAAGCCACTGAACGGAGACTTCGAACGACACACCTTCACCAGCACCAAAGCAACACTTTCAGCAGCACGGCACTATGGTATTTTCCCCGACTTTCTACCTAAATCTCCAGTCCCACCCACTATCTAAGGCCCGGTCCACGCGTAGTCAGGCATTTTTGAAAATGTGGCTTTTTTTTTAAAGAGTTTTGGCCTAGTGGTTAGGACTTGAAGGTCGCAGGTTCAAGTCCCGGCCCGTGCGCCAATGAGGTTCCCTTGAGTAAGGTACCATCCCACCGCACTGCTGCCCGGGCGCTGTTGGCAGCTGGCTGGTCACATTTCATTATGGTGCTTGAGTGTGTTTACAATGACAAATAGTCACTTTTTCTTCCGTCCACACGTCAACGGGTTTTTGGTCACTGAAAACGGAGATCTTCCAAGGTGAAGATTTTTGAAAGCAGCGGTTTTTTTGTTTGCGCGTGGACGAGGAAAACGAACAATTTTTCGTCAAAACGGTGCGACTGGCTGTCCATTGATGTCCCTCTGCACCGTGTGTTTACATGAGTGAGGCGATATCCTGCAGTGACGCATGCAAACAAAGCACTGTTGCTCATATTTTTGCTATATTGAGCTTCGGATGTTGCTACTATATTCAACACAGACACCGTCACACCAGCTTTAGACGAGTGGTTGCTGGGACAAATTTGAAAGCTAGATTGTGCTTCCAGAGGAAGCCACCTTGTGCCACCTGTTGCTTTGGCTTTTCACAGCGTTTGACATCGTTTTCGGCATCTATGGCCTAGATTTTCCTTTAAAAAATGAAAACGGAAAATCACTGTTTTCAAAAATACCTGCCTACATGTGGCCAGGGCCTAAGACTCCCCCAGTCACACCATACCACCAACACTGGGAGAGTAAGGGCAAGCAGGTGCTACCTCAGAGACTCATAAGGCTCCACCCACATCTTTTCAAACTGCCGCTAATGCTAACGGACAGCATAGCGCGCTTGGAGGAAAACACTAACCGCCAGCTACGCTGCCCACGCTCCCCACCATCCAGGGGTGGACAGTATCCAAGTACATGTCCTAGTACAGATACTCAAAAAATGTAGAGAAACAATTAGTAATATAGTATTTATATACTTTGCTAATAATTTGTCATTTATTCTCGGCCAACAGATTCATCTTCATCTTTTTAACTCTATACTGTGTAGAGTGAGAACTTCTACAGCATCAGTTCTCAAACTGGAAGCCATAGCCCTTCTGGAGGGCCACAGGAGGAGCTATGGGGGCCCACTGAAACATTTCAGATTGAAGTATCTTGATAAAATTGTGCGGATATAAAATGCAAGCCATCCAGCACCAGCATCCAGAACGCTGGGTGTCCCGCAGGTTGGCGACAGCTGCGAAGGAAGAACCATTCAGAACCCTTTTCCATACGCTTTAGCAGGACCTTATGCCCTCAAACTCACATTTGGAGTTATGAAAAAACTGATGTGCTTCAGACTGAATGACGATCAGTTGTAATGGGGGCCTGTACAGCCAGTCATCCTCAAACAACTGCTCTGGATTCCACTACACAGTCCATGTCTTTGCTCCAGCCTAGCTCACAATGCATACGGAGGTCCAGCCCAAAGAACACTGGCCATTTCATTTTTGGGGGATTTTCATGGGAGCCAACATAAATAGATAGATAGATACTTTATTGATCCCGAGGGAAATTTTGGGACGACCATTGGTGGTGCTTGTGTGCAGTGTGCATGCCAGAATAAAAGTCCTGACAACAAGGCCCTTGCTCAGATCCTTATGCTCCTGCTTCCAGTACATCAACTTCAAGAACTGACTGTTCACTTGCTGCCTAATATATCCCACCCCTTCGCAGGTGCCACTGTAATGACCGAACTAGTTGACATTCATTTAACCAGTCAGTGGTGTTAATGTTTTGGCTGGTCGGTGTATATTCAGTTAGTTGATGAGAGTGAGTGGGTCACTTTAACATCACTCATTCATAACCAGCATTAAATGTGTAACTAGAACAAACAGGATACAGTTCTTTACTTACATGTGATTTACATGGTTGACGCTGTCAAACGGGAGGTGCTGGCAGAGCTGTGCACCTGCCCACTTTAGCTCCCATCACTGTGCCATTATCAGTGGTCTCGCTGGTCATAAGTGTGTGTGTGGAATCACTTGGCAGCGCATTTGAAGTATGCGTTCGCTACATAAGCATAAAATTATTGATTTTCTAACCATAATACATGAGCAAAAGCTCACACAGGGGTTTGGGATAAATCAGACAGCAAGTGAACAGCCAGTTCTTAACGCTGATGTGCTGGAAGCAGCAAAAATGACCTGAGCCACTTCGACAAAGGCCTTATGATGACGGCTAGAGTCAGAGCATCTCCAAAGCGGCAGGTCTTGTTGAGCGCTCCCGGTACGTACCAAAAGTGATCTACAAATGGTGAATCGGACACTGGCACCCAAGGCTCACTGATGCACGTGGGGAGTGAAGGCTAGTCCGTGTGGTCTGATCCCACAGAAGAGCTACTCCGGTTTTAAAAAAAATGCTGCTGGCTCTGATAGAAAGGGGTCAGAACACACAGTGCAGCACAGTCAGAGTTGTTTCAGCAGCAGGAGGGACTCACTCTGTATTAGGCAGGTGGTGTTAATGTTATGGCTGATCGATGTATTCTGAAATGGGGGGGGGGGCGGCGTAGGGGTGGTCATTGAAAAGCCCAAGCATTGTGAACGACCCTGGGAGCCAAGGACACCATCTAGGCCAGGGCAGCCGGAGGGAATTTTGACACCATCACCAGCAAGAAAGTGGGGCGACGGTCCGTCGTATCTTTTACACTCGACTTACAGCGACTGGTCCGGGCTTGTGGATGGAAGACTGTATGGTTCATTAATGTGTGGCCACTTTCTCGGCCTGTACTGACAACCAGGGCGCAAATTGTCATGTTTTTCTGCTCTCACAACATGCATTTGTTGATCTCGAGAGTCTAAGTACACAGAGAATCTCTAGAGGGTAAATTTACACAGGTGCTTTACTGGCTTTACTTTTTGTGCAGGTTTCCAATTTGTTAACTGTAGTACGGGAACTGTGCACTGCAGCAAAAAAAACAAAACAATTTAAACTGCTTAAAATTAGGGAAAAAAACCTCTTAAAGCCCCGAGTTTGTGCGAGTCGGAGCATTGAACAGATTCCCGAGCAGAGGCCCTGTAGGCCGTGACCTACACATCATACTGGATATGTAAAACAGTGGCGCTGCCTCAGGTCCATGGCCTCATTTATAGCAGACACTGATTTATTTACAAAATACTGAATCATTCACAGTAGCTACTGAAAAATTCATAGTGGATAAAGAACAGTTCACAGTAGTTACAGAATAATTAGTAGCTATTCTATAAATTCTATATAATTCTATAAATACTAAATAATTCAGAGCACATACACGAGAAGCAATTGTAGACACTGAATATTCATAGTTAAAAATTCATAAAGGATGCTGATAGTAGTGCATAGTTACTGGAAAAATTCATTGCGGTTACAGAATAACTCAAAGTTGCTCAATAATTCATAGTAGACACTAAATTATATGTAGTAGTTACTGAAAAATTCATAGTGGACACCAATTCATCGTAGATACAGCATAATTGATCGGACACTGAATATTCATAGCGGTTACTTAAATTCATAGTGGATACTGAAAAATAGTATAGCGAATAATTCATAGTGGATAGTGAATAATTGGGAGTATATTATTAATAATTCATAGTGGACACACAATTATTCAAAGTAGATACTGAATTATATGTAGTAGTTACTGAAAAATTCAAAGTGGACACTAATTCATCGAAGATACAGCATAATTGATCAGAGATTGAATATTCATAGCAGTTACTTATAAATTCATAGTGGATACTGAAAAAATAAGATAGTATATTATTAATAATTCATAGTGGATACGGAATTATTCATAGCAATCACCGCAGAATTCATAGGTAGTAAATTAGTAATAGCAGATACTGAAAAATGAATAGATGCTGAATAACAATGAATACTGAATCTTTCTTAGTAGCTACTGAACGTTTCGTAGTACTGGATAGTTCATAGTATAAAAAACAATGCGATTTGTTTGTTCTCTTGAATCATTATTCACCTGACAAATGTAGAAACTTCTCCCATGTTTTCTCTGAACAATTTAAATGTATTTTGCAAAGAATCGGGCGCCTCCTACACACTCAAAAAGAGTTGGGACAGAGGATTGTTGTTACATCACCTTTCCTTTAATTTGCACTGTTTAAAAGAATTCAGCTGTGTTTCAGTATGAAAGTGACCATTTGTCATTGTGAACACACCAAGCACCACAACAAAATGTGACCTCTGCATATAACCCATCACAGTGAGGGAGGGAGCAGTATAGTGGGACGGTACCTTGCTCAAGGGAACCTCAGTGGTGCCCAGGGACTCGAACCTGCGACCTTCAGGTCCCAAAGGCAGCGTCCTAACCACTAGGCCACGTAATTGATGTTCAGTGACCGCAGTTTTCCTGTCCTCCTGAGCCCATGTGGCCATATTTATCACAGTAGCATGACTGTTCCTCACGCAGTGCCTTCTGAGGGGTCAAAGGTCAGGTACATTGAACTGTGGTTTCCAGCCCTACACAGACTGAGATTAGTCCAGATTCGCTGACCCTTAACACAATATTATGTACTGTAGATGAAGAAAGACCTCAGTTCTTGTGTTGAGAAATTCCCTCATGAAGTTTGGAACAAAGTGGCGAGACATGACCCACCTTTGCTTGCAGAAGACGCTTCTTTTTATACCCAATCACGTCCCCTCACCCGTTACTAGCGCTCGTGCTTATGGTGAAATGTTTCTTAAACAGCGTAACTTGAATATTCTTGAATATTTGAAAAACTGTGTTATTTTACCCCGTTCCAGCATTTTTTTCCTGAGTGTTTTGTATGCAACAAATTCCAAATGGTTTTTTATATATATATATATATATATATATATATATGCAAATGTAAAGTTGATCAGGCAAACCATTAAAAGTCTTTTTTGTACTTTATCTGGGAAATAAACGTTCAAGAGAATTTACAAATTGCAATTTTCATTTTTTTGCATTTTACAAAATGCCCCAATGCTTCTGGAAATGTATCTTTTAGTTACTAAATATTTTAGAGTAGACGTTGAATAATTCACATGGCTCCTACATATGTTCCAACTCCCAGACTTCATCAGATTTACACTTATTGATTAATCCCCAACAAAAAAAAGATTTCAGCCCAATTTAGTCATCTCCAAGTCCACCAATAGCTGGGACTCTACCAGTCACAAATATACTGAATTCATAGTGGATACTGTATAATTAATTGTAGCTTTCAAATAATTCATAGTGGAAACAGAATAATTAATTGTGTAAACACAAATTTATAGTAGTTACTGAAAAATGTATAGCATAGAGAATAAATTTAGCTTGGACCCCCCAATCACACCATACCACCAATACTGGGAGGGTGAAGGCAAGCATGGCCTCCTCCAACTGTGTTACTCTGTCCAGTGACATTACATTAGTGACAGTACAAAAAGGTATGATGTGACTAGGGGACACAAGTCTGATTAATGAGCACCACTTTCTAATGGAGCGTAGTTGGTCAGTGTTCAAGCTCTGATGGCGTTCATGACCAGTTCAGAAGTGTATGGGTGCATCATGATACCATATCGTCCACCTCTCCAATGATTCAAGCCTACTTGGCTGTGATTTCCTTTAATGCATAAAAGCTCAAATATGACGAGGCCATAACCATTCAGTCGTCTGACAAATACGTGATGGGTCGTAAATGATCCTTTTTAGCCACGTTTATGCTTGAGCACAGAGATCCTACCTTTGAAGAACTCAATCATGCCACATACACGCTGAGCACTGGCCAAAGTGATTTGCAACCAGAACAAAAGAAATCTGTGCCTTACCACCTCCTCGAGAAGATGAAGGGAAGATCCGGAGGAATTTTACAGGCTAGGCTGCGTCCCAGATCAACGCCGTCCAACCTCCACGCGGTTCCATGAGCGCACCACAGGGGAACAGCACTTGGTGACTTTCAGTGAATACCCACAGTTGATCCTTGGCTCCGTCGCCTACACTATAAGTCACTTCTGATCAGTTAGTAAAGGACTCTGGCATTTAAGGGATAGTCTGGCCACAGGGAGCTTTCGACTTTACAATGAGTTGTTCAGCCAAAACATGGCTGTTGTCTAAGCTAAGCTCAGTGTAAAAATGTGCTAATTAGCAAACAATGCGCTAATTTTTCTATATTTAGTTTTTTAAAACACAGAACATAATACAATATTTCTAAATGTCCGCTTTTAACACTCAATCACAAGCTAACGTTATCCCCATGCTAGCAGCAAGCTAATAGCTAACAGGCTATGGATGTTTATATCTTACCTATTAGCACAGAAAAATTGAACCATGTTAAAATGTCTGGATGTGTTCAGTAATCTCTACTAAACTTGTTTATGAGGTTCCTGGCACTGTACAATTCACTGCTAGCTGGACGAAAGCATGGACAAGAGGCAGGCTTCAAGATGGCTGCATTTTTAGCAACGCTAGCATATTTTTGTCCAAACGTTGGACACCACAACATGTTTGCAGGGCTGTAAGAACTCAAACCCAGTTTTAAACTCAAAACATTTTTTCCTAGGGTCTTCACATCGTCTCGGCCTCAGTTGCAGGTCTCACCAAATATTCTTGTTTGTGTTGAGTCCAGCTGCTTTACCTCAAAGAACTCAGGCTTTAATTATTTTAGAATCCATCTAGAACAGGCATGGCCATTAGCTATCTGGTAACCAATCATATACCTGCCCAAACTCTGCATCCATGCTCGTCATTTCCATCTAAGCCACAGACACGATGTCAGAGAGGTCAAATATTTGCAGATGGCCTAGACTTGGACTGCACTTGGAAGGTGGTCTCTCTTTTTTGAGGAACTTCCACTTAAATCAGATGTTCGTTATGAATTAATTAAAGTGATCGGTTTACGTGTAATTATGGATTTGTCTGTGTGGAATTAGGACAGCTCGTGAATATTCCTGTGGGAACCAAAGCACATCAACGAAAAACATCTGGAATTAGCCATAAACAAGGACAACACCAAGCCATTTGCCCAGGCGGAGACCTGGCTGAAGGGGACTATAGAAAAGGCTTCCATCCTCCCATTTGTGTACTTGTGCACATTTATAACCTCTGTAGCATTTCCCCAAAGGGTCATGTTCTTAAGGTTACAGGACACATCTAAGGCCTTTACAATAACTTACATCAGCCTACAATTACAGGTGTACACAATACAGAAAGTGTCACCTTGACTGGTGTTAGCTGGAGTAAGTGTGGTCATGACAGGCAAATGTAGGGGTTACATAGCCTTATAAACATTGTACTACAGTAACAAGTGTGTCACACTGCAATCTTCTCAATTTCCCAATGGGTCAATGCATTTCACTGGGTAACAGATTTGTTAGGGATTTCAAGTGATACAGGACAATGGAAGTATATGAGTCGGTGTGTTTTTACACATGTAATAACAGCATGACCGTATATTATTAGCTCACATCGCTGCGTAGAGCTTTAGGGAGTGTGTGGTTACCTTTCCATCATGGGGAGCATCCCACAGCACTGCAAAACAGTTCAGTCGCACCACAGCAATATTCCATCATCCATAGTCCTTAGGCAAAATTCTGAGGGTCCGCAGAGAAACAGCGTAGGTTTTCAAGCGGATAGTTTTCGGACGTCGAGGGTACGTTTGGTTCAGATTGCGTTAGACTGAAGCAGAGGCGATACTCCCTTTACCTTCACCCACTACACTGAATAGGCACTTACTAAAAGCTAAATGCTAATACTAAACATATAGTGAAGTCTTGCTTTATAGTCATAAACATGGCGGCGTTAATGGATCAACACTTATTTTAGCTGCTTAGCTAACTTTCCTAACATAGTCTACTAGGGATGAGTTATTACATTTTCCATTCTGATACAGATACCGATTCCTAGGGTCTCAGCCCATAGTGACTACTAATACTATACCATTACTACTGTACGTACTTGAGAGGTGCCTACAGGGTGCTGATATTTACACCATTCAATAGTGTAATTTAATAAAGGTAGTAATCATTTGAACGATTTACTGGTTGGTTAACTTGTGTCTTGTGTGCACCACAAGCCAAGGTGCTCTTAAGCATGGTTTGTCTTTAAATGCAATTGATCATAATCCGTTGCAGAGCACACATCAAACAGTAAGAGGTGTAACAATGCACCAAAATACCAAAATGCAATGCAAAAATGTGACCATACACAAGAGTAAGAATAGAAATTCTTCTAATGATTAGATTTCGTGTTCAACCAGCTCCAAACAACAGCCCAGTCCAGCACATTCTGGTCCTACATCGCCCTCTCCCTCCCTTCCAGCTCCAGTCTCATTGGTAAACTGTGCCACAACTGAAGTGATCATATTTCTTTCTTGAGATTTCCTTCTGGATATTGAATCATGAGCTCGGCCTAATACCGATGGACTGGGTGTATTGTTACACGAAGAGTCTGCGGAACAAATGGAAAACCCGCAGGAAAGAAAGGGTTGAAAAACAGCTTTTGTTGTAAATGTGCATGCCTGAGAAGACACAAATAAGAACTGGAAGATCTTCGTTTGAAAATAAAGAGCCCTAAATTGATTTTCAAACCTAATCGTGGTTTTACTGCACCATTACACTCCTAGTAACTGATTAAAGCAAAGTATAACCAATTGTACCAATTACCAATCATCTGCCACTGAAACTCCTTCATAATGGTCACTGACTTGTGAGTCTTAACCTGGCATTCTTCAGAAGTTTTACATGAAAACTGATATAAAACTACATTTTAATGTTAACAAAGGATTATTGAGGCCAAAACTGAGTAAAGCAGCAAAAACAAGGTTGTATTAAAGCAGCTTGTTGGAATACGCGCTTATAAAATGCTACTACAGGCTTAAATCAGGGTCACGTAGCCATAAATATTGTTCTTCAGGAAAGTGGTAATAAAAGTGTATACACTGTGCCATTCCCAAGAGAACACACCCCTTGAGGTAAACGGAGTAGCAAAACATTGCAACATGGCTGCCTTCAACAGCAGGACCGCAAGATAGTAAAACAAACAAACACCAGCTTCAACTAAAGACAGTTGGACATGATGGTGATCCTCACAACTTACCGAAGAACCAGTGGACCAAGGACCTTGACATGTGGCCATAAATCAGCTTTCCTCACGGCTACATGTAGTTGTTCGCCAGGTTGAAATACACAAAGCAAAGCATGAGGGCCTACAAAAGCCTCAACAGTGTGGTCAGGACAACAGTGGATATCCTGATCATGTGGACACCTCTGGATTCCTAAAAGTTCCTAAATATGTTCTGAGTAAACAATGTTGACGAAGTTCTTGAACTGAAAAGGTTGGTCAAACGTGAACATCTCATATACTTTAAAAATTAACTTCACTGAAGCCAGAAGTGATTATTCTACAACCAGGGAGCCCAAATCAGTTATGGTCCAATCACGGTGTGCTGGAGTAGCGCGCAAGCTCATGTTTTCCATTAAACTGCCTGCCATTCATTAGGCTGCCAGTGAGGTACTTTGTTAATAATCTTGTTATACTTATTAATATGCTTCTTTGGTTCTGTGATGGTTTCCCTGCACATTAAATACGCATTTCAGCCTGTAGCAAATTCGATTATCTTCAGCGTTGGCTGTAATTTCGAAAAGGTGGAAAAAAAAAAAGCAAGGTGTTGGGCACGCTGAGCCCTAAACAACACCGAGTCCCATTAATAATCAAAGAGCCCTGAGACAAAAAGCGAATACGTCCTACAGTACTTATTACAGTTTATTTTCCCCACGCGTCTTACTCTTGTGGACACATCATTAAAAAAAAAACATTATATATATAAATAATGATTCTTAAAGAAAGGTTCTATATCCCACAATTACCTCAATTCAGTACCTCAGAACTACAGACGCTCCTGCACTAAACTCCTATTAAACACACACTATAACGGTTCCCTCATTAATAAAAACGCACACCCGGATCCTCCCGAGCGGCCATTAAACAAACTCATGCTGCAGCTTTCCCTTCATGTTGTTTGGATGGACATTTAGGCACAATTTACTTACTCGTTACCTTCGAAATCTTTGCATTTTTGCACATTTAACTGGTTTGTTGCAAGAACACAGCATGAGAACAGTGCATTCGCTCAATACGGTCTCGGTGTTCGGTGGGCTGCACTGTCCTGTATGGCTTTCTACTTCTTTTACCTGTTGAAATCTGTGGTCCTGTCCTGTCAGCACTTGTGTGGTGTTGCTCCATGGTCCTGGAGGAGCACTGACTGGTATCACTGGGTACTGTGTAGACGAACAGGCACAAGGCAGTGCTCTCCGAAAAATTCACAGTACAGTGGGTGCACTTTTAAAGCAAATCGGATTTTGTAAACAGAAAGAAACGCTAAAAAAAAATAAATAATAAAACTGAGGTCGTGGACTTACCTGAAAACAGTGTAAACTTTAGACAATGTGTATGTGACGACCCTGATTCTGTCAGTTAAAGGCTTGCTGGTATGGGCATGATGACTTCCACTGCCAGCAGAGGCCTTCACAAGAGCTTTACTAATGGACACTCCGTTCCTGCAGATGTTCTATACTCAACCTACACGGTTTATGTGTTTGGACAATAAACTACTGCTTTCTTGGCTTCGGGACCAAAAAAAAAAATAAAAAAAATACATTAAAAAAATCGTTGCATCATGATTGGCAACGCCACCATCGAGACGTTCGAAATGTGAACGGGCATGGAGCTCTCCTGGCGGTTCACAAACCCACCTGCTTGTGATTTCCCAGCAAACTCATCCAAAAGGTGGTGAGCTGGTCCGGTCACCGTTTCTCTTCGACCCGATCACGGGTGCCGTAAAAAGCAGTGGCCGAAATATTTGGGGCAAAAAGTACAAATGCGCCCGTATTCAACACCTGGCCCCAAAAATGTACTGAACCAATATAATAAACTGTTAAACTGTAGATCGGCAATAAAACCGTCACTAATGCACTGCTGTGATCACACAGCGTTACACAGTTTTTTGTTTCTGGCTTCTAAGTGTTATATTTCAACTGCTAATGTCTAAATGTTGCGTAATAATATCTCCATGCTTCACAAACTGTGATTTTATGACAACACGGCCCAGAAGCTTCCTATTTATAGTGGCAAAACGGACGCATTTTTATCTTTGCCGGACAGTTCTAGAAAATTCTGGGCAATCCTAGAAACTTCTAGACACTTTTCACAGTTCCAGAATATTCTGGAAGTCTACTTAGCAAGTGAATGGAGAATTTTCTTAAAGATACATTTAAAAACGTCATTGTCCTGAGCCCAGAAGCAAAGTTTTTGGGGATCAATCGGCATTTTTCAATCTATTTTAGGCATAAGGAACTGGGAAAACACACGCTGTACCCAGCAACAAAAATAAAATCACGCTCGGTTACGTAGTGTTATTAACGTTATTGCCACAGGTGCTACGCCGCACATTTTCAAACGCGTTAAGCTGCTGAGAGTGGTTCCCACCACCAATTCTGCATTTGTTCGACAAAACAGAATGGACACTGAACCTACATGATTTCATTTGTTGATTTTTTTTTTTACAATTTTCGCTTGTCACACTGCTCGTTATTGGTCTATTATTGTCCGATTTTAACAAAAGTTCAACCGTTTGGGCGTAAAACGCCCCCACAACTCAGTTATTGGACCGCAGGCAAACTGTAGACCATGAGGAAGTATATGGTCCCACCCTGGTCCAAGTGATTCCCAGCAATCTCCCTAAACAAGAACTAATGGCATAACACTAGTTGCATTGGTGCCCCTGGTCTAAACGTGCTTTGCCGATTTCCGAAATGTAAATAATACACAATAATCACAACAAAATGTGATTTGAGCGCAGCCACAAAGTCTGAAGCCTTGTTCACCCGCTTTCCCTGGGTGGTAAATAAAAAGTTTTGGCAAAAAAGTGTGTACATTATATGTACATAAAATATATCAACTTTGACATTTTTCAGGTTCAGGACATGTGCAGACAGGCAAACAAAAAGTGTCGACTTCCTTTTCCCATAGCACAACACGCACGATGACCTGCAGGAGCGCATGGAACCACAAGAAAACATTGAAGGGGGTAAAAAATAAGTCAGTCATGACGCTAAATGTTTTATTAAAAGTTTCAGTATCGTTTTGAAACGTGTTGACGCTGCGAGGGTTGCCATGCGTTGCAGAAGTCCCTCAAAAGCTCTAGTCTTAAAACCGGTCAACTGCGATAACGATAAACACCTCTGACTCTTTACGCCAGTGGTGCCCGAATCTGGTCCTGGAGGGTCGGCGTCCAGCGCGGCTTGATCGTTTCCCACCTCGAACGCGGTCACTACAACCTGAGGAACAGGTGAGCTAAACCTGGTGGGTCTGAGCAGGGAAATCACCGAACCGAGCTGGACGCCGGCCCTCCACGACTGGATCTGGACTTTAAGCCTCTTTAAAAAGAGCCAGTTATTAAATCATGCCGGACACATAGAACACTTTACCTCCCAAATGAAAAGCAGAAGGAATGAAGAGAGAGCAGAACACTCGGAAGAAACACTGAGAAACCCTGTGGAGTTCCGAGGGAAACCCCTCGCCTTTTACCTGAGGCTCAGCCGCAGCAGCTCCGTCGCAATGTTCTCCTTCAGGGACTCTTCGGTTTTTTTCTAGAATGGGTTTCACCTGGTCATCCAGCACCGATGCCCACTCTAGAGAGATAGACAGAGGGGTCATCGGTTTAAATTTTACATATATGTGCAAATATTTCTATTTTTTTGGCATTTTATCAATTTGATTCATGTTCAATCGCCGAAAAAACCAAACAGAAAAGTCCATTAGTGCTTTACTTGCATGAAAAAAACTGAAAGTGACTACTTGTCATTGTGAACACACTCGGACACCACAATAAAATATGACCTCTGCATTTAACCCATCACACGTGGAGCAGTGGGCAGCGACCAACAGCGCCTGGGGAGCAGTGTAGTGGGACGGTACCTTGCTCAAGGGTACCTCAGTAGTGCCCGGGCTGGGACTTGAACCTGCGACCTTCAGATCCCAAAGACACGGTCCTAACCACTAGGCCACCACTGCCCACCATTTGGGCACCGTGATGCCGTTCACGTGAATTCACGGTTCGCAACCTTTGACCTTGTTACCTGGTTTTAAAGTGTCCTGGTCCAACATGCCTCCCTCGCGCAGAGCTGCTATCTCCGCGGACTTCAGCCTGCTCCACGGTATATAGGTGACTCCCAGCTCCACGACCCAGTACTTCTTAAACCGTGTGGTTATCCCTTTGTTCAGGGCCCATGCGATCTAACAAAAGAGAACACCTCAGCTTGCCAAGTGTTTCGGCCACAATGAGACGGCGGTCCGTCCGAGCGAGGAGGAACGCCCCCCTCTAAATTACAGCAGCTCAGGGTGGTCCGTTCCAAAGCCACAGATCAGTTATGGTATTAATGGTCCACCATTCAAATCATTATAGTAAACATAGAGTAAAAGACAAAAAGCTGCTTGTTTCTGCTGTGACGACAGTCCATCGTTTTTACTGGGACACTTCAACATTCACTCCACTGATGTTATATGGTTGGACGACTCCTTGACCACCCTGACCACCCTGAAGGGCACTCCGAGTGATCAGACCACTGCTTTTCTCCAAGAAAGGGACTCGTCATTGTAAACACATTCAAGAACACACAAAGTGCACTACGACGGGATGTGACCGTTATCAGTGTAGCACTATCTTGCTCAAGGGTACCTCGGTGGCACCTGGGTGGAGACCTGAGCCGGTGACCTTCTGGTCACAAGGTACTAACCACTAGGACGCCACTGCCCCTTGCTCGGTCAGGCGGCTTGAGTCACGGTGAGGCATACTATTGGCTAAGACTGGTCCCCGCCCACTTGTACATGGTGACAACATCCGGATTCGAGGCTGGCGCTGTACCTTAAAGGGCTTGTGGTTGATCCGGGCGCTGCCCCTGCTGAGTCGGCTCAGGGCCGTGGAGGCGTCCTGTCTGTGCACCATGACGATGTAGGCGCATCCTCTGGGTGGGATCATCTTAGTCAAAGAGACACAGACCATGATGCAGTCGATGCAGCGATACGGATCGGTTCATTGTTACAGACCTAGTGATCGATGCACATTTTCCCCCCAAAAACACATTTAAAAGCAAAATTGACGTTAAGACGTTAAAAAATTAAATAAAATTGCATTTCCTCCCTCCAGCTTAGCATTTTTGTGAATACGTCAATTGTAAAAAGTGCATTCAAAAGTTCACTGGATATTTGAGACTTGTGTAAAATTCACATCATCAAATTTCAGACCTGTGGAAACCCGGTTTAAGGCACCAACAAGTTCTGGTCGTGGAGGAAATGTACAAAAAAAAAAACAACCCACACAGTCAGAATATGCAGATAGACTGATCCTGCCAATTACACACCGAAATCATATACTGTGTGAAACGTCTACAGAGAGAGTACAGCTACTTACTTCCACTGCTAGTTCTTCTGAACACAGTAAATCAGTCAGTGTTTCCTCATAGAGGACACCTCACTTTGGCAGGATGCCCAGGTATGTTAAAGGCCACTAAAGCATATTGAGTAACACTTATCGGGTCTGAGAGAATGACCCCACCCCCGTTCAATTAAATAGACCACTGGTTCCTTAACCCAGTCCCAGCTCCAACAGCACAACTGATCCAGTTCATCAGCTCATTATCAAGCCCTTCATGAGCGGAGCCTAGGGACGTCCTGATCCGATCTCTGATCCGACTACGCCATTTTTAACTGATCGAGACTGGCACAAATGAGCCTAAGCCGATGCTTTGTTTCACGTTAGCGGACACATGGGGGCCGTAAACGGAGAGCACAATTTGCTGCCTGTAGCCGCCGCGGCGCTCGCTGCCTGTAGCCGCTGCGGCGCTCGCTGTGGCGCTCTAACAAAACCCCCCCACAAATATTGGACTGGGATGTCCCTAGCTGAGTCAGGCAGAAAATACCCAGAACTGGCCAGGACAGAGGGCCTTCGGACTGAGTTTGGGTACATAGTCACCACTAGATGGATGAACACCCCCACTCCCCCTTCGACAAACAAAAACCTCTGCAATCAGCCTGCCACCCCCACCTTGGCCAACAGCCATGACCAATGAACTATGGAACTAAGCAATGTCTCCTTGTTCATGGCCTGCTGGTGACTGCGGACCGTTTGGGTGTGTAAGCAGTGTAAGCCTGTCTGTAGCAATGTGTGTAGTTGGACTTTTTAAAGGCCTCAGAAATCAAAAGAGTCGACCTATTCTGGAGGGACAGCACCTGTACAGCTAAATGATCAGGATTGGGAGATTTTAGTGCACTACCAGGCTCGATATTTTTTAGGGGAATTCAAAAAGTCACTACTTACGTTTATAGACTCGATCTGTCCGAACTCTTCCATCAGGCTGCTGATGTCCTGTTGATGGGTTTTCTTATCCAGCTGACCGATCCACAGCGTTGTGGTACATACTACACACAGTATTTACACAGTACATAAATAAGCAAAGTCAGCACACGACCATACACACAAACATACATAAAAATACATAAACTAAATACGAAATTCCATAAAAGTTACGATTTTTCATAGAAAGTCTTGAACTTTTACTTAACGGTCAAGGTTTCAAAAATTTCCAGTGTTTTCGCTAATCAGCCTAAAAGTATTTCATATAAAACATTTAGAACTCGACGCCTACAACAAGCTCAAAAATGTTGGGATTGAGCGAAATGTAGAGTGTTTATAGAATATTCTAGTTAAACATAGAAACCTTTTCACAATAAAACATCATCTACAGTACATAATATTGTGAAAAGATTCAGCTTCAGCCTCAGTCCCTGTTGGACAAAGCTGGAAACCTTCGAGCCCTCAGAAAGTCCTGCATGACAAAGCAGATCCGTCGTAAAATGTACGGGGCTTCATGAACAGGAGAATCAGACACCAGCCAACACAGACTGTTGAGCAGCTGAAGTCCTGTACCAAGCAAGAACGGGCAAAAAAATCCATTTGCTGACCTCCAACAATTGGTCTCCTCAGTTCCTAAACCATTACAGAGGGTAATTTAAAACGTAAGGTGGTGTAACACAGTTGTAAACACTTCTCCGTCCCAATTCGAGTGCGTTTCAGTCGCCAAATTATGAATATGTTCATATTTCCGAAACACATTTTCAGTTGATCAGTGAAAACACTGGAAAACTTCAGTTACATACCAGTTTAAGTCCGTTAACAAATGACGTTTTTATTGCATTTTTGGAAATGATGACGGTCTAAAAACAAATGAAACATTTACACTTTTAAACAACGTTCTAGAAAGTGCAAAGCAAGCTGAAGAACATGGCCCCACTGACCGCTAAGTGTTTCCCTCCTAATGGGCGGGAGACCTTTATGTCTCCTCTCTCTCGCCCTCTTGTCCTCCATACGCGAGCCTGGTGATCCTCTCCCGTGCTCTCTGGAGCGCGAGCGGCGAAACCTTGAGCGGCGAGGACGAGAGCCGGAGCGGGAGCGCCGTGAATGAGAAGACGACCGCCTCCTAGGAGACCTGAAGAGACAACACGGAGGTCAGTCCTACCCTCAACAGAGGAGGGCGAAGCGGTCGCAGGTATAAGTCAGGTTGCTGTAGTAAATGAATCATATCGGACTCGAACTGTGTGTGGAAAGTGCAGATTCTACACTAGAAGTTCGACTTCATTAGTGTGTGCAGGGAGAAAATAATCTGAATGTGTTGCTCTCGTCGTGTGGACGGCTTTGCTCTGCAGACCGAACAAAACGACCTCATACTGAATGAATTATGTAAAAACTCTACTGACTTGAGGGAACTCGATGGTCTTAATCCATAAGTACCTGTAAAACGACAGCAAAGCGACCAGAACACACGTTTAAAATAAACGCACCTCGACCTGGATCGACGGTTTCGCCGCTCATCCCTCCTGGACTGGCTGGACTCCACTGGTACATTCTGAAATATCAGAGAAAAACTGTTGGTTTCCAGGCTGAAATTAAGGCCAAATCTCCACTAAAAACTGTGTGGTCCAGGGCTACATAATGACGTACTAGTACTAAAACTAAAACACACACACACACACACACCTGTGTGCGGATGCTACTGCTCCAAATGAGTAAAATGCAAAGTACAAGTTTGTCACACACTCACTCTCACACACACTCTCATACACACACACTCTCAGACACAGACACAGACACAGACACACACACACAGACACACGGTTCTGACTGCGTTTTACTCGTGTTTGTGGTATCTGCAGTGTGTGGTGGTCCGTACCGGCAGCTCTGCGTTGATATGGTTGTAGTTTTCATTCTGTGGGAGGTCAGACAGTCTGGGCGGCTGGTGGTGAGGGACAGACTGCACCTCCTGTACTGCATGGGTCATTGCAGGCGAACCTGCCGCCTGCACAACCAAAATCACAACATTAAAAGAAGTTGTTGAATTTTGTACCATTTTAGAAACATTTATCCAATAAACTCCACGGTCAAAACTTCACTGTCCACAAACTCTGAGGTGTGATTATCGTTTTCCCTGAAAATCTCCTGAATGGAAAATGCTGCTTATGACGACAAATTTAGGTCGCCATTCATTTTCCTCCTTTCAGCTCAGACTGCTGCTTCCTGACTTGTTTGTAATGATGGAGAAATACCTGGCTGGACAGTTGGAGAAGATGAGCCTGCAAAGCCTGCTGCAGATCCACGAGGTTCCTGCACAAACAATTCAGATTAGTCACAGCTCACATACAAAAACTCAGGCAACGGTTTTTTTTATCGTCAGCTGGGAACTTTACCGCTGAGGTTCCCTTGAGCAAGGTGCCGCCCCGCTACGCTGCTCCCCGGGCGCTTGAGTGTGTTCACGATGACAAATAGTCACTTTTTCACTTTAGATCATTAATCGTGACATTGCTCTGCAAAAAAGTGAAGCGCACTGGGGAGCGAGCTCTTAATTATGCCATCGGCAGCAACAGATGGCATTAATCAGCAAACCAGTGCTGCAAATACAGAGCACTCCCCCTCCTCACAGGGAGGTTATGCAACATCGATTTTCTCTGTTCAGACTAATTTGTGAAAAGTTACACCCCTGACAAATGAAATCTGATCAAAATGACAAACTGTTCATGGAAGAAAATAATGCAGTCATACTAATTCTGTGCCAGTAACAAAGTAGGCCAGTAGGTGGCGGTATTGCACCTTAAGACAATTCTTTTAGCAATAATTAGCAAAAAAGCTGATTTTCTTACCTAGTGCTGCTATAAATCCACTTAAGCAGGACTAATTAACCTTTCGAAATGCAACATACACTTCAGCGCTCTTCTATTACTGACGAAATTATGATCTGTTCAGAAAAGTTGCCTATGATGGAATTTATCACAAAAACGCTAAAAACCCTAAGCTTTAACACTGAAATTACAGGACAGACGCACCATAAGCAGCACTTTGGCTAATTTGAAGTGAAGTGAAAGTGACTGTCATTGTGAACACACTCCAGCACCACAACGAAATGTGATCTCTGCATTTAACCCATCACACGTGCACACGTGGAGCAGCAGGCAGCTATCAACAGCGCCCGGGGAGCAGTGTAGTGGGACGGTACCTTGCTCAAGGGTACCTCAGTAGTGCCCGGGCCGGGACTCGGGCCTGCGACCTTCAGGTCCTAAAGGCAGTGTCCTAACCACTAGGCCTCCACTGCCCACTAAATTCCAGGTATATTAAGCTTTTGCAAAGCCTGGTGCTACAAGCCAGGGTGGCCTTACACAGCAGGGGTCGTTTCCTCCTGTTTCGGCTTCTCCACCACTTCTGGTTCCTCGTCGTAATCGAACCGGTCGAGCAGAACCTGCCGATGGAAAAAGCAACACGAGGCTTTTAAAGGACTTCTGGCAGTTTCCATTCACAAGATAGGCCCAGTCCACACGGACGTCTGAATCTAATCGGATTGGTTGTTCGCATGCTGTTAGTTTAACACTCTGGAGGACCGGATATATCCCATGATTCTGCAGTCAGAGGGTGAACCCAGCATCGGCAACGTTTTCTGGGTCTACGCCACGTATGAAAGTTAAGGTTCACTTCTAATAAAGACACTGATCCATATTTCACTATCCATTGATGGCTGAAGCTCAAACCCCACCAGTCTAGACTGCCTGATTACTGCCCCCACCCCCACCGGCAACACAGAATTACAGTCTGGGCTGCAGGTTGAACAGTCACAAATGAACAGAAAAGTAACGTGATACTGAGGTCAATCAAGACGCCAAAGAGCTCAGACCGGTCAATCAAGATGCCAAGGAGCTCAGACCGGTCGCTCAAGACGCCAACGAGCTCAGACCGGATTCATTTATACAAGATTTGAACACCAGTGTGGATGAGGTACAAAAATCATCATCTTTTAATAAAATGGATCACTCTACCATTATTCTTACTATTACTTTTTTACGCATAATTATTTTTCTTTGTTACCTTGGCGATTGAGCTTTTTGGCTGGGCAGGTGCTGTCTTCTGGGCGGCCAACTGGTTGTTCGCGCCGCCTTGCTGGAGAGTCTGCAGCACATGCTGGAGCTACAATACACAACAAACCTTAAGTCAATCCATCAAGAAAATGACCGGACACGATAAACAGCAGCATTACACTTGGGGGAAAATCCATAGTAAAATAGCTTGTTATCAGGAACACTGAGAATCAGAAAAAAAAAATATAAATACACTTAGTGAGATATGAACAATAAAACTTAATAAAAGAGCGCATGACAAAACCTCTATGCTTAAAGACTGTGCAACATGAGAAAATCTGACAAAAGTCACGGAATACATACAAAAAGAAAAGTTCACTCACATTGAGGCCTTGAGCTGACTGTAAAAACTGAGCGACAGCGGCAAGTGCTGCTGGGTTCGGCAGAGAAGAGGGAGGTGCCGGGTTCTGCGTTGAAGGGAGAGCTGCTTGGTTCTGCGGCTGTGGCAGAGCCGCTGGGTTCTGAGGTTCATGAAGGACGTTGGTGCTGACGGGCTGCTCCACAGAGATGGGGATGGATGAAGGGGGTAGTTGGGAAGGCACCACCGCAGCTGGAGACCCTACAGACAGCAGAGAGGGCTGAGTGAGTGAGTGAGTCTACATTCAACTCATCCATGTAGGAGCAGTGGGCACCGGACATGGGCAGCGCCCGGGAGAGCAGTGCTTGGGGATGACTGTAAACCACCACTGAGATCAATGCAGAAAGGAATCGAGTAACAAAATATAGTGTCAACACAATGTGTGTGTGTGGTTTTTGTAGTACCTTCCTGTGTACTGCCATTCTCCACAATTGCTATAGCTGGAGCTGTAGCCATGTCCAGGAGAGGCTGAATGACGTCCATACCAAACACTGAGTTCTTCTGCCACAGGTTCAGCACACGCATGATCTTCACCTTTATTCAGATGATACAAAAATGAAAGGTTGAAGAATACGAGCAGGAAAGACCATCAGTAGAAGACAAAACAACAAAAAACCTGAAAAAACTAAACACCGCAGGTACCTTATCGTCGGGTGGACACTGGTAGAGGCTTTGGAAGGTGTCCGCCATGTTCTTCAGAAACCTTGGCGCAAACACGTCTTTATCTTCTCCAAACTGATGTCGAGACTGCCTGATGATGGAGTCCACCACATATAGGCCTGGGACCTTCAGCTCTGGACCACACTATGGGAAAAGAAAAGGAAAACACGCTCAGGCCCTGTCCACACGCAGCCGGGTTGACTGAAAATGACTGATGTGATTTTCCCGTCCACATGAGCGCCATTACGACGATATCTCGTAAAACGCTGTCGAAAGCTGGCAAAGCAACAGGCGGCACGAGGCGGCTTCTTATGGAAGCACAATCTCACTTTTAAAGATGCCCCACCAACCACTGTTACGACTGGGTCTCGTCCAAAACCTGCGACGACGTTGGCGGCGGGCACAACGGTGCATTGTTTATAGCAGCAACATCTGAGGCACGTTTCCTTTATAATGGAGATGTGTGTTTGAGCTGTAAAAAGTCATAAAAGCAAAGGTACGAGTGTTTTGTCTGCGTGTCGCTGAGAATCACCTCATGTAAACACACAAGAGTCAAAAGAGATGAAGTTGCACAGATGTGATGAAAAACTCAACGTTTTCCTCATCCACTCTGACGCTGGCGAGTGTCGATGTGTCTTCAAGAGGTCAGAATTACACCGTAAAGTAATTTTAAAAGTTTTATTTAACAGAGAGAGAGAGAGA
>JBBPDA010119639.1:0-26970 GCA_037974385.1 Arnoldichthys spilopterus | reverse complement strand
GAGAGAGAGAGAGAGAGAGAGAGAGAGAGAGAGAGAGAGAGAGAGAGAGAGAGAGCACTTTGGGAACCTGGAACACTCCACAAGGCCCTTGCCAAAGAGGCTCAGATACTTATGCTCACCACATTTTTTCTGCTTCTAGCACATAAACTTCAAGAACTGACTGTTCACTTGCTGCCTAATATATCCCACCATCCTGGCAGGTGCCATTGTAATAAGATAGCCAGATTAATGTTAATGTTAATGCTATTCACTTTACCTGTAAGTGGTGTTAATGTTATGACTGACCGGTGTATGCTACTATATATTAGAGCTGGTGAGAGGGCTCGTTGGGGAAAGTGCTCTTTGCACTTCGCTCCCTTCACTTCTAGTGTGCTCTGCTCTGCTCTGCTCTGAGTTCTGGACGGGGCCTCTCCCAGCTCCTCCAAGAGGGAGCGGTTAAGCTAGGCTAAGCGAGGGGAACGACAACTCAGACAGGTCGTCTTTTGAAAGCGTCTGTGAGAATAATGTCTATAGCGGCCGGGCGAGATTAGACGGACTATTTTTCGACTTGCAAGACGTGACGACGACTCGACGAGGGGGAGCAAAACGTCAAACTCTCATTTTTTACTAACTTCTTCTCCAGCCGTGGTCGCCCCAGAACTTGCGCAAACGGAGACAGAAGAAGGAGAAGAAGGGGGAGAGGAAAGCAATCCATGCTGTGAGAGGAAATTGCAACATGGGCTTTCTGAAACGTTTCTGTGGCCATGGAGAAATGCTGTGTTTCGCCAGTTTATCTGCTTCCACGGGAAACAGGGGGGTTTGTTTATGGCCAGACTGCTGAGGCTCCATCCCCGTGGGTTTAAGCTCTACTAAGTTGAGGTGACTAATTCTCATTCATTATTTTGCTGTGTGTATATGTGAGAGTGCTGAGGCGCGTGTGTGTGCGCGCGCGCGCGCGCCTAAGAGGTGGCCGGTTATACGTCCGTGACAGGACAGTGTACATCGATCAGCCATAACATTAACACCAACGACGGGTAAAGTAAATGACACGTATTATCTCGTTACAATGGCACATGTCGGGGGAGTGGCATATATAAGGCAGCAAGTGAACATTCAGTTCTTGAAGTTGATGTGCTGGAAGCTGGGGGGGAAAAGGGTGAGCATAAGAATATGAGCCACTTTGACAAGGGCTATATTGTGCTGGCTAGACGACTGAGTCAAAACATCTCCAAAAACAGCAGGCCTTGTGGAGTGTTCCGGGTGTGAAATACTTAATACCTGCCAAAAGTGATTAAAGAATGAACAACTGGTAAATCGACGACAGGGTCATAGGCACCCAAAGCTCACCAATGCATGTGGAGAGTGAAAGCTAGCCTGGTTGGTCTGATCCCATAGAAGAGCTGATGTGGTTTAAGAACTGATTGCTGACGCTGATAAAAAGGTTTCAGAACACACAGTGCACCACAGCCAGTTTCAGCAGCATGAGGGGGACCTACCTGAGATAAGGGAGGTGGTGATAATGTTATGGCTGATCAATCGTGTTTGACACACTGTAGCTTTGTCTTAATAAGACCAGGCCATCTCCTGGTTTAAACAATAAGAGTTTGAGGTGAAGGAACTCTTGGGGTGGGGTCAGTCAGTACAGGAGGATATAGAGAAGAACAGGGAGGAAAGACACTTATGCCAAGGGCTCCCATAGGTGAGACAGAGGTCACCTCTTCCCCCTGGGAATCTACTGGATAAATTCAGTTAATATTCTCATGAATCTCACTGTATATATCTTTCTTATAATACATAAAACTTATGTATTCTAGTGCTCACTTGACATAGGGTCTTTAATGGTCTTGGATCTTTAAGAACTTTGTAGGTGTTTAGTCAAGTCAGTTTAATTCCCATAGAGCTTTTTACAACTGACCTCACAGTGCAGCTTTTCAGAATCTGGGTCCAAGCCCCTAATATGCAGTCCAAAGGTTTACAAGTGGAAAAACAACCCTGTAAATTTGTGCAGAAAAATCCTACTTAACCCTTTAGAGTTCTGGTCAGTTATTTGGTCGAGTGCATTTTGAGTCCCTATATCTTATTAGGTCATGCACTAAACTGAACTCAACCTGACTGTCTCATCTCTACCACTTGGTTTAGGTCTGTTATGGTCAATCCACTGGATTTCACTGTGTCTTTTTTAAGTAGACCTTTTCAGTTAGCTTCCAAACCAGAAGCCAAAGGCATGCTAGTTGCAGGTGGTTCTTATGGATTTCTCTGAGAAGCTGTAATAGAATCCAAGAATTTTATTTGATTTTTAATAATGTCAAGTCAAGTCAAGTCAAGTAGGCTTTTATTGTCATTTCAACCATATACAGTTCACACAGTACACAGTTTTTATGTATTCAGAGTTTCATGATAAAGAGAAATTTTAGCTGTTTGTTTGAGGCCTATATTAAAAAAAAACTATGAGGTTGTTGACCCTTAGGTCCCAAGGGCAATATTTTAAACACTAGGCCACCATCGCCCATGTTAGGACATTTGTTGGGACAAGTTAGGATTTTTTGAATCTGTCATTTACTATTTCCCTTGAAACTGAAGAGTTTTTCTTTGCATAATGGACTTTCAGGAGGCATTTTTAGATGCAGAACTGAACTGTATGACTGTGGTTTTCCAAAGTACTGCTATTTGTCACAGTAGCATGATGGTTTCTCATGCAGTGCTTTCTGGTAGCTCAATGGTCAAACACATTTAACACTGACATTCTTTACAAACTGAGATTTCTTTGGATTCCTTGAATCTTTTTACACTATGATGTACTGTAGATGGTGAAAGACTTCATGCCATCCTATGCTTGCAAAGACTGAGCCTTTTGTGGATGAGTAAAATAAATAGGCCCCGTTGAGTTATTTACTTACAAGCAAACACAGCATTTAATTTAATTTTCCTTTTAGTAATTTCACTAGAACTACCTAAACTCAAAAATTACTGTTCTAACCATGAACCTGAAAAACAGATTGTCTTTTGACCTTTCGTTTGTGTGTATGATCTTATGTAACTCTGGTGTGCTGAGTATGAAGAGACTAAATGGAGTCATCTTTCTTTTTCTGAAGGTGCATGAAAAGAGCAGCAGAGAACATTTAACCCTTCAGGTAAGAGACTGTTTGAGTTTAGGAATGGTTAACACAGTATATGTGTGTATGTGTGAATATCAGGGCTGGGTGATAAGAATTTAAATACAATTTAATTTATTTATATATTAAAATGTAACTTTTTGTAGGCCAAATATGATATATTGCATGCCCAGAAATAAAAAAATAATGTAAAATTATTCTAAAATGTTGGAACATTGTGTTATGAGTACAGAATGCTTAACATAGGCATTGTAATAAAACCTTGTATTTCCAAAATTGTAATTTTATGAGAAGGAAAACCATAAACATACATAACTACATATTGCATGCCCAGAAATAAAAAAATAATGTAAAATTATTCTAAAATATAAAAATCAACAATTTTTATAATTACAATTGTAATGGTTATACCAACAAGAACAGCAACAATAATAATAATATAAAGTGATAATTTGTGTTAAAAAACAGCATTTCTCAATTATTATCATTTTAATGATTATTGTTTATTATTATTTTAGTAGTAGTAGTTTTTTTTATTTGTTTTTTACTATATTGTGAAAAAAAGTAATTATAGTGTTTGTGTATGTGTGTGTGATTAGCCTATTGGACATGGTTCTGGTTTGAGAAGACTCTGACATGTCCAGTTGCTCATCGACCATCCTATGTAAACATGTGTATGGCTGTGGCTTTGGGGAAGGGGGCGGTATTTTGGTCACTCTGACGCAGCTTGATGTTTGACCATCAGTCACACTCTGTGCTTGGATACAGTGAGTGGTGAGTCATAGGAGTGGACTTTCTCTTGGACAAGACTTTGTCTTTCCTTCACTGAGTTTGACTGGCATCAAGGTGTTCCAACTCCTCCAGATCCCCGGCCTGCTTCCTGCTTCTTTCGGTGAGATCTTTTTTCTCCCTCCTAAATCACAGTGCTACATTCTCTGGTGGGTATAATTAGGTTGCACAAACATTTCTAATGAAATGTGTGCTGATTCACTACATGTGTCACCTACCCTTTTAACTACCATGAATCAGCATGGACGTTTTGTCCTGGTATTACATGCATGGTTCAGTATTGTGAACATTCAGCACTGATACAACTATGATTAATTATCAGCATCTCATTACACTACAAAACAGAGTTTAAATTAATTTTCTGGGCATTTTCATGTTTTCCCAATTCCTTATGCCTAAAATAAATAGAAAATGGTCATTGTTCCACCAAAACTTTGCTTCTGTGGTCAGGACAATGACATTTTGAATTTTTCCCTATTCAAATGCTAAGTAGACTTCCAGAATATTCTGGAGCTGTGAGAACTGTCCAGAAGTTTCTAGAATTGCCCAGAATTTTCTAGAATTTTCTGGAATGTATTAGAACTTTCTGGTACTGTCCTGTAAAAATAAAATTGGCCTGTTTTGCCACTGTAAATATGAGACTTTTGAGGGCTGTGGTCATAAAATTAGTTAAATATAAAAGTTTGTGATGAATATAGGTGTTTTTACATGGACTTTAGACATAAGCAGTTGAATTATAACATTTAGAAGCCAGGAGCAAAAATGTTGTAACATTGTGTTATGAGTACAGAATGCTTAACATAGGCATTGTAATAAAACCTTGTATTTCCAAAATTTTAATTTTATGAGAAGGAAAACCATAAACATACATAACAAAGTTATAAGTTTATCCATTCATTTTGGATTATTTCTATTGGTTTGTTCACCATGAAATATTCACATAATATAAAGAGCATTTTTTTTAAAATGATGTAAAAAAACAAAAAACAAAGTTAAAATGAGTTGCAAGAGTTTGATACTTTGGAAATGGTTCATTTCTGTTCAGTCTGTAAAGTGGTTCTCTTACATTTGCCTTAAGTAAATAGGTCCTTGTCGATTTTTGGTGTCGTACTGAAGAGGGTTTTTTCTGAAGACCGAGCTAGTTCCCAGGCTGCCACTTGACTGCTCACAGTTCTGTACTTAATTCTTGCGAACAAGAATCTGGCAAAGATTGATGGAGCACATTACACTGTCATATCCAAACAAACAGAAGGAAAACAGCATTAAGGATGCGTGACGTGGAAAGATTTCCACATCATGATAGTTAAAAATATTTTGATGAAGATATTTTAAGATTTGATAATGTGATATTTAGTTTTTGGAATATGCTACATGTAAACATTGCCAGGACAAAAAGCCTATGAAAGAGTGAGTAGTGTTGAAGATTCAACATTGTACTTATACTAGTAGTGGTATACGAGGTAGTGAAATGTACCCCTGTACATTCATACAACTGTGCAATGGTTAAAGTAGATTAAGAAAGAAATATATATATAAATATCAATAAAAATAGACAACAAGGTTGAATGGTTTAATAATAATAATAATAATAATAATAATAATAATAATAATATACATAACACATAATAATAATAAAGAACACTAACATTCAACATTTGACAAAAAAACAAAAGAAACATTTATAGTGGCAAGAAGAGGCATAGATAGTAAGGGGTAAAAAATATTGTTTATGTTTTGAAAGGTGACAGAGTGGAGACATTGTGAAGGTTTAGAGGGAGAGAATTCCATAGTTTAGAGGCAAAAACAATAAAACGATCTTCTTTCCATTGACTTAAGGTAAATATTTGTTGCGTTTGATATTTAAACTGGATTATTTTATGTTTTGTTTTTGTTTTATTTTGTTTTTGTTTTTTGCCAGTACACTTATTTTTAGATTTAATTCTGAAAGTAGGGAGCCAAATCATGAGCATTATTTCACCCAGTGGTGAATGGACATAAGGACATTTATAAAATTGCAGCTCAGTTTTTTACAAATCAACCCCTCAGATTTGAATGGGATGCAGCATATACTAGGGCTGCGCAAGTTACTGTTTGCTAATCATTATCATGATCCTGGCCTGCTATGATGAGCATCCTGACAAATCTTTGAATCAAAACTTTCACATTGTAACAAATGTAAAAAATGTTGGTAAAAAAGAAAAGCCAGCCATTTCCTCATGCCACATCATGTCAAGCTACAATCAAGACGTTCACCAACATGTTTTTAATATTTTTCAATTAGAGATGGAGCCAGTAAAATGTTGGTTGATTATCTCAGGGCCACCACTTTTGCTCACAGTTTTAGTCATGTCCAATTCTCCATAGCTAGGACTCCCATAGTCACACTACACCACCAACATTTGGAGGGTGAAGGCTTCCTCTGAGTCATGTGAAGTACCAACATCCTGAATATCTAATGTAACCTCATTGGATTGCTCAGTATGCATAATGGAGAACACTTACTGCCATTACTGTTGACCTATTGCAGTTACAGTATAGCTATATGATTAAACTGTGTCACAAAATAATCACCAGAATTTCACAGTTAGCCTCAAATGTCTTTGCTGATGGCCATTGTCTGTTGTCAGCTAGGACTTTATAGCTACAGAGTGCAATATATTGTTTCCTAATTGTTATTGCAATATTGGGTTTTGCAAGCTAACCTGCAAGTGTTGGTTTTGTCCCATATCTTTACCATGTTTCATAAGGCATTTCACACTTGCACTATACATTATGAGTGCTATGTGGTGTTTATTCTATACTGTGCAGCATTACTACCAAGGACAGTGCCGTGGGAAAGTTGCCCAGACATGTCATTCCTGATTTTCTTGACTTTTTCATGAGCATGCTGAACCTTAGGTCTGTAGTAATTGCTGATTGAGAATGACATATTGCATTGTGCTTCAGGACATGGAAGTGGTGGGTGGAGCTGTTTTTAATGTCGGGGTTACAGCTTTCAAGTAATGCTTCCAGCTTTTAATCTGACAGCTCAAGTGTTTTTTTAGTAAGTATGCGGGAAAATATATACAATTGTCAAGATTGTGCATGTTCTTCTGATGGGAAATTGGCTTGCTGAGATTTTTCTCTATACAATCTCATAGCCCACATTTAAACTTGTGCGGACCTATTTAATAATCCATATTTATTGCCAATATCAGGCATCCCCGAAGAATATTTATTGTTTATTTAGTGCCGTTCACCTCTAAACCTTATTAAGTATTAATTGCTCTTTATAGAGATTATGCATTGCTGTTACTTACCAATATTCATGAATTACAGAAATGTATATTGTTACATTGAGGTGGGAGATATGTCAAAAAAATATCATTTGGAGATGTATTAGGTTTTTCGCAAAAGAACCAGGTGTGCCAAGTAAACAAAAAAAGTATATTGTATAATACAATTCAAAGAAGAATATGCAATTTATTAACTCTCTTAAACTTTATAATATTCAGGTTATGCAATTTTTGGTTAGGACATTGCTCTTGGGACCTGAAGTTCGCAGGTTCAAGTCCCGGCTCGGACACTACTGAGGTTGCCTTGAGCAAGGTACCGTCCCGATACAATGATCCCTGGGCGCTGATGATAGCTGCCCACTGCTCCATGTGTGCATGTGTGATGGGTTAAATGCAGAGGTCACATTGCATGGGGATGCTTAAGTGTGTTCACAATGGCAATGACCACTTTCACTTTATAAGCAATATAATCCCAACACAACGGTACCATTATCTTTAATAACTGATGCTGGCAGATCCGTGTGCATATTTTTATAAAGATAAGGGAATGATGGATGGGGAGGAAAAGTGGGAGGACAAAATAATTTGTAATATTTCTTTATTCTGAGATTGTGAGGCCAAAGTGCTTGTGTAATAAATTTAACAATGCCATAAAACAAACACATGCAGCTTCCTTTTTAAATAAAGGCTCTAATTTTAATTGCATTGATGCTGCTAAAGCTTATGCTCATCTCTACACAAGGAATGGGAATTTGAATTGTTAGTTAAATACCACTTTCAGAAAGTTTTGGTCATTAGTGCTCAGGGGGATAGAGTTATTGATATTAAAACATTTCAGTATTGTATTTAATTGAAGCACTTGACCATTAAGCAGAGTATCATGCCCAAACCGTTCAAAAACTCTATTTCCCCACAGGAAGAGATGCACAGCTAACATGACCTCAAACGTTGTGAGTGTGTACTATGTTGGGCTAGAGAATTGGATCAGATTCTTGTTAGTGTGTGTTGCCTACTTGTACAAATTGAAGGCAGTGTTCACTAGGGCTACACGATATACTGTATAATATGCATTACTGTGATATTTGTTCGTGCAACACCAATAATGCAGGAGGCTGCAATATCCAAAAGAGACTCTAACTGATTCTAGTTGTTTGTATGCTATCATATGTGTTTCTGTGGGTGTTTGGATAAAACAAGGCTTTCCCATTGTCAAACGCAATTCATTTTAGTCAGAGTAGTTTAAAAAACAGCTAACATGACATAAAACATTGTATACTATGTCAGGCTAGAGAATTGGGATCACGTTTTTTTTTCCGATATCCAATGTAGCATTTTCTGTCTGACATTGATACCTGGTCAATTCCTCATACATAAGAAGATAGAAGTGGTACATTGCAATATAGGTGAATTATACCTCATGTTTTTACACTCACAGTATGTTTTACAGTTGAACTATGGGTATTAAAAACATCCATCCATCCATTTTCTAAACCGCTTCTTCCGTTTCCGGGTCGCGGGGAAGCTGGAGCCAATCCCAGCTGACTGCGGGCCTAAGGCGGGGTACACGCAGGACAGGACGCCAACCTATCGCAGGGCAACACAGACAGACAACCATTCATACACACACTCACACCTACGGGCAAGTTTAGAGTATCCAATCAACCTACTGCAAGCCTTTGGTGGGAGGAAACCGGAGCACCCGGAGGAATCCCACGCGAACATGGGGAGAGCATGCAAACTCCGGTATTACAAAACATTTCAATAAAAACTTTAATTAAATTTAATGCTTGTAAACTTTAGCCAAAAAACTGGCATGGCGGTAAAAGCTACAGTTGGTCATAGAACTTCATGATCAGCGCACATTGAGTAACTTAAGGATCACAGAGAGCATAAAGCTCTGTAGCAGTGTTGCAATCAAAGGAGCTTGTCAAACCTGACCATGAATATTTTTTGCAAGTCCAAACATGCAGCAGTTGTACCATGGAGCATTGCTTAGTAAGTGGTTTGCAAAATGCAGAACCAGCAAACTTCCTGAAATCTGAAATTTTCATCCCTGAAGTGCAAAGCTATAACTGAAGCAATGTAGTTCCATGTGTCTGTTTGTGTGTGACCTGAATCAGAATCAGAATGTTTAATAAAACCAGATTTTTCACCTGAAGGCCCACATCAACAAAGGTGTTCAAGCAAGACTTTGGGCTCTAAATGGCTTAACGTTTATCTTTACTCTCATGTCTTAGAAAATATTGTGACTGTTGTGTTAATTCAGCATTTTTTTGTGGACCAAGCCTCAGTCTAGGGTCTCTTACTCTCAGGTCCTGTTTACGTGGGGTGTGTTCCGTTTTTTGATGCTGCCTCTCCCGCATTTTTTGCTGACCTTAACAGATTTATTTCCTCTGCGGTCAACACACATAATCCTATTTGTTTAAAGAGCACTCAACTTGGATTGAGTACATAAGGTCAAAAATTGTATTCAAATTGCTGAAATGGCACATTATTTAAAGTTTTGATATTTTTTAATGTCTAATGCAGCATTTTCTACTGATATCTTTCAGGCATTGATACTGTTCAATACCTCATCTATACCAGTCTACAGAAGTGGTACATTTGCAGTATTGGTGACTTATACCCCTGTTTTTATACTCATAATGTGTGAGTTTAGCTGACATTGCTTGACCTTATTGGGTATTAAAAACCCAAATTTAAAAGAAAAATTTAAATAATGCTAGTAAAACTTTAGGCAGTGATTGGAATGGCTGTAAAGTGTACAATTGGTCAAAATTAAGGTAAAAAATTGGACTTGTTGAAACAGCACATTATCGAAAGTTTATTGAAAGTAAGTATAGAAAATTATTTCTCATGCAGTTGTTTAGAGGCCCAGATATTCATTTTTATCCTCAGCACAAAGCTACTGAGTTTGTGAGATTGAATTCTCTTTATTTTGCCACCTAATCCATAGATAATAATATTAATTTAATTATTATTATTATTATTATTATTATTATTAACAGGTCAACTGGACATCTGTGACTACTTTTTTGTGTTAACTCATCCTGGAATCTATGACTAATACACAGCACAGTCGAACAGGAATTGTTTATATGTCACACAATCCTTAATATCCTTGCGGTCCAGCATTGTCCAATGCAACACCCTTGAATGCCTTAGTACATTTTTCCAAAACAGTGACCCTTCTTTTTTTTTTTAGGATTTCTTTTCAACTGGCGTGTGCAAAATGAGAAAACTTCTGTTTCGTTGTCTAGGCTTTGAGGGAGAAGTGGGACTTAAGTCCCCAAAAAGTTCAGAAGTATCAGTGTATTTCCTGTCCTGCTTTATTTGTTGGCTTGGTCCTCTCTGGGTGTGTAGGGTTACGCCTCCCAGTCACTCATCACCTTGAAAGCAAGTACAGCTCAGGGAACAGCATTGCCAGTTAGCAGTTAACAGTCGTCTGTAGTCTTGTTAAGCTGTCCATTAACATTTTGTAAGCGGCACTTGGCAAAAAATGTTGGGCATATTTGTACCATTTCATTAAGTATGTTATATAGAAATATAGAATGACCTTAGTCGGACAGGGTGTATAAAACTAGGTAACTTAAACAGCATTTACTTCAACAGAATGTAGTGCAATTATGATCGCTAAATAAAGATACCACAGACATTTTCTTGAGCATGCCCAGTAACAGCAGTTTTATAAGGTCCATTTTTGATAAGCACTATCGGCGATCTGTTAAGGCTCCTGTAGCTAACTAGACAAGTGTCTGTTTGTAGGTAATGGACATTTTCAGCCAAAAAAGAACACCCTGTTTTTCCAGCGTTTACTGGTAATTTAAGCAGCGCATTTACAGTGGTAAACTGTAATGTACAGCTGTAAACTTAAATGGAAAACTGCCAAATGTAAAAAAAAAAAAATCATGTAAATTTCATGATTCAGGAATGAAGAACCTGGTTAACTTACAGCTTTCCGGAAGCATATGAAATAAATGAAGCCTTAAAAGTTAACGAAGAGAATTTCTAGAGGTGCTCCGACCTTTGCGGCTTTACTTTTACCCCTTTCTGTCCAGTTAATCCCAAACTGTTTTTGTTTCTTGCCTTTTTCTCCCCATTCTGATAGCAATATACAGTACTACTCCCTGCACTACAGTACTGTGCTAATAATGCATCAGAGGGTGTAGGAACAATGTGTTCCAGCTCTGATTTTTTTCAGACAGAGGGGTTTGTAGGTTATCAGCAGAAGTTGGGGCTCCTGTGGGAATTATTTGCGTTAACCATCAAAGCATCATAGACTTCCACTGGTGCAGGAAAGCTATAAGTTCACCAGGTTCTTAATGCTTGGGGAAAAGCCTGTTGTCTATGAAATTTACATGATTTTTCAGATTTTGGACCTAAACGTTTTATTTATTATGTATTTATTTATTGCTGCCACTTACCTTTGTACAAATTAAGGTTATTAAATGTAACTGAACTGCTTAAATTATCACTACAAACTGGAAAAACACGGTGTTCTAAAACTTTTGACCCAGTAGTGTAATTTGAACAAAATGAATAAATTCATCCCATGGGCATGACAAGTAAATGTTACGACACATCTGGTCCATTCAGCTGTTTATTTCAGTGATGTTGCTGTTCTGCTATCAGTAACACTGTATCTATTCCAGGATATGATTTGTATTACAAGAGCAGAGAACAAATATCTCATTTATCATAACCTGAATGTCTAATCTCACTTGAAATGTGATCATATCGTTAAAACCTATCTTTGCCCAATAGCTTTAGAGTAAATAGAATTATGGCTCAAAGCTAATTATATTCTGAAATAGGAGCAAACTAACCTTCACTTGTGTTTCATAAGCTGCAGGTATGGCTTGACCTTTTGGTTGGCGGCACAAGCAGCCATCGTTCACAGTAAATATTTACGGCAGCCAGGGTTCAGAGTCTGCTAGGTATCCTGTTTATTATTTTGTGAACCTGAATTAAGAAAAATAATTCCTCTTAATAAGCATGCAAGCTATTTAGCTAACAATAAAAGTATGTTTTGCTCGAATGAACTGATTAAACACATATTTAAGACCTAAATGCTTTTAAAAGTTTTATCCAAAATGTTTATCATACTCTCCAGCATAGTGGCCTTTTACTGACCAATAGTATTGTCCAAAAAGATTTCCATAATTTATGATATTTCATAGATTCTTCCTGTTTGTCTGATAAAAACTGCTAAAATTATCCTCCACCAACATGGAATTGTTGCAAGCCTCTGGTATAAATGCAGTAATTGCTGCCTCATTGTGCAGTATGTTTCTGGAAGTCATTGGCTTGAAACATGATGACTCAGAGCAAGGAGTGGGAGAAGCACAAATACCTTCTCCTGCTCCCCGCCTACACATTACATGCAGGGCCAACACACCCAGTTTAACACATACAAACATGCACCTGAGCCTTTATCGTATTTGTCCAGGTCAAGGTCTAGAAGGTCTAATTCACAGAAAATCTGCCTAAAACAGACAAAATATTATGTATAATGAGAATGAATGTGAAAGTTGTAGACAGAATATATTTTTTCTTGCACTTTTCTTAATGCTAAAAGTTAGCACAGTGTGTTTACCTTGCATTTTAAAATATCAAAATAGATCCTATACAGAATCAAGCAGTAACTAATCGTGTCTCATAATAGAGCTTTCTGAATGAATGGGCTCACATTTTTCTTAGGAAAATTCATAATTTAGACATTCCTCATTTTCCTGTTTTTATTAGAGAATGGTTGAGGGGGCGGCATGGTGAAGCAGTGTTTAGCACTGTCGCCTCACAGATAGAAGGTCCTGGGTTCGATCCCATGGGTGCCTTTCTGTGCAGAGTTTGCTTTCCCCGTGTTCGCGCAGGTTTCCTCCGGGTTCTCCGGTTTCCTCCCACTTTCCAAAGGCTGCAGTAGGTGACTGATACTCTAAAAATTGCCCGTAGGTGTGAATGTGTTTGAATAGTTGTCTGTCTGTGTGTTGCCCTGTGATGGGTTGGCCTCCTGTCCTGAGTGTACCCTGCCTTAGGCCCGTAGTCAGCTGGGATTGGCTCCAGCGACCCCGAAATAGAAGAAGCGATTTAGAAAATGGATGGATGTTCTTAGTACTTAGACATTTATTTTTGTGCTTATGTAATTAAACAGTGTGTATTTTTTCTATGAAGAGAAATAACTTTCATTTTGACACTTAGTCATTAGCCAATTCCCGTACTCCCTTCCACTTGACACATCATTGATGCAAATGCTAAAAACAGTTCGCAATGGTCCTGTCATTATTTTCAGTTATTTTTAGTACTTGTTGGAGAGACCAGTCTTTCATTTATTTAATAATCATAAGAAAGTTCTTCGGTTTTTAGTATCAGGAAAAGTTAGGAAAGTACAAAGCAGAAAATTACACAAAGGCCTAAACAGTTAAATATGTTTAAATTGTTGCAGTATTGAGTCCTAGCTTTGCCTTTATTGCAGCTTTTCGTCTTTTGCAGGTGCTTTCAGTTAATCTGTTGGATGTTTATCCACCTCCAAAATTCAGTTTTAGGTAGCTGAGTTGCAGGCTGCATTTTCTGTTAGTCTCAATGCAAAATAAGCCTAATTGCAAATGAACATTCTCCAGTCAACAAAACATTTCTCCCTTTTCTTAGTAACAGAATCTTGAACAGCTTGTTTTTTCACTTATTTTCCTTAAATGTTGTTCTTTATTGAAATAAATGACCTTCTTTCTAATCTCTAAAGGCTCCCAAGCCCAAAACCTCTCCATTTCCCATTATAGATGCACATGAGAAAGAAATGTGTGAGACGGGTGAGGTTTGTGTAGGTAGCTTGTGTGAATGTGAGAATGTCCACGATGGAAAACAAAATGTGAGTGAGAGCTTTGGAAAGAATTTTTGTTCGGAAGACATGCTTGTAGCTGGTTGGTTAGGTGTGAGATTGAAAGGATGGAAGAATTCAAGGGGCAGTAGGGGCATAATTATAAAGAATGGACAAATACTGATAGAGATTATTTTTTAGTGTAAAAATTCAAATTAGACTTTTGTACATTACTGTAATACTCTAACGAATTCATACAGCTGCATACTTGTAAAGAAATTTTAAGATTTTGTCAAGAAATCAACAATCAAAAATTAAGTTCTGTGGGAAGTTCTTATTTTTTCACATGGCTGTATTTTAATGGAAATCAAGAATATCAGAAATGCTTAGGTAGCTGGTGAGAACTTTTAAAAGTCATGCATTTTCTCTTTTTCTCCTTCAGACATGGGCAAGAGATCCCTCACTCTGCTGATTTTGGTGTGGATAGTTAGAGCTGCTGCGGTATCAGATAATATATCTGCCGAGTTAGGTAAGTCACTGTGTTTTTGTGGTATCTTATGCCAAGCTGCAGACAAGCTTTGCTTAAAAAACAGAAGAACAAAGAAATGACTTGGTGGCATATAAAAGCACCAGTATTTGAAATTTGAATTTTGAATTTGGTGAGTTCACAATATGGAACTGTTTGCAAATAAGGCCCTATGTTTCTTTGAAACAATAGGCACAATTCCAATTTGCAAAGTTTCCCCTTTCCCCAAATGTATTAGAAAAAGACATGTTTAGTGTCTGATGTTTGTTTCTTTAGTTTTGAAGCCCAGGAGCTAAGAAGCTATTGTAGCTATCCAGTAATGGAAGGTTATACACCAATTAGCAATTTAGTAGCAACTTAACTGAAATAAATACATAAAACACAGAAGACCCCGGACTGTCGAGCAGCAATAATTCTATATCCTTAATCCTCAGTTCCCAGATATTTACAGACTTGTTAAAAAAAGAAGGGATGCTACACAGTGGTAAACATGGCCCTGTCCTAAATATTTTGTGACGTGTTGCTGCCAGCAAATTCAAAATGACATTTTTTACCCCTTAAAATTGTACATTTTTTGAACATGTAGTATGTTTTATTATGTTTGGAAATGTCTTTTTCCAACATTTTTAGATAGACATTTGACCCTCTTTAATTCAGTGCCATCACATATCATCACATGGTACATGTGAAGAAAATTAAAAAATATTTTTTTAACCTTTTATTGGTGGATTTGCTAGTGTGCTTATGCTGAAAATTCAATTTCTAGCTCAACTTCTAGTTTTTGATAGATGGCCTGACATTATCTTCACACACTCTTTGATAAGATGTAAAATTCATTGCTGAATCAATGACTGCAAGCAGTCCAGTCCACGAGGAAGCAAGCCCACACCATGACATTTCCACCACCATGCTTCACAGTTAGATTGGGATTCGTCTCCTGCATCGCACATGTTTACTGTTACTGTGGCCAAACAACTTTATCTACATTATTTCAAAGGCTCAGTCTTTGTCTGTATGTTCTTTGGGAAACTGTAGTCTTGTACTAAAGTCATCTTAAGACTTTTTAAATGTACTCATCTTTTCATTTCAGTCTAAAACCATGTTTTTTTTAAGTACAGGAACACACTGATTGTCATTTTGTTGTAAAATGAAAAATGAAAACATCCAATTTTTATTGTCAGAACAAGATCTTGCATCTTTAAAAATAACTTTGAGGAAGAAGGAGAAATTTGCTTAAGTTTAAATAAAATCTCTAACAAGATTTTATTCCAAGTAATTCTGGGCCATTGTTATTGGTTCAACACCAACACAAAGTTTTGTTCCAACAGCAACAACATTCAAAACTGTTCTGAATTGGCCTTAGTTCTGCTACAATTAGCCATGAGGGGGTCACTAGAATGGCGCAGCTTATGATAACAATTGATTATAACAGCAGGGTGCAAACTTCAAAGAAGAAACAAGGACAATGGTTAAAATTCTGGCAAATTCACACTGAAGCTATGCCAACACACACAGTGAGGGTGACGCTAAAACAACTTTGCAGAGTAGAACAATGGTAAAGACTCAGAAGGTTTAAAGTTGGTTAGTACCAGGCCAGTATATAAAGTCATTCTAGCCTGTGATTCACAGACTTATCTGTTGCCTAGCCCCTGATTATATAAAATATTTTAAAGCACATTTTAAAGCAAAACTACTAGAAACTTCCTGGAATTTTCCATGCTTTATGTTATTAAATATGCTAGTAGGTTTTTGATGACCAGTAGGTGGCTACATGGAAAAAGACCAAGGGCTGCTATGAAAACATAGTGCTTACGACTAAAACTGTGTGTTAAAATAAAATTTTTTCCCTATTTGTGTGTTTTTGTACAGATCTCTGCAAAGACTATGGTGAGGCCTTTGAGCGTGTGTTCACCGTTCCACATGAGGCTGCGCTGTTGAACTGCTCTTTAGTGAATGAATACGCCTTTGATATTATAAACACTCCTTATAACGTAACATGGTACGACCAAAGAACCTCCCTTGAAATCACAGGAGAAAATAATGGCATCACAACAAAAGGGAATGCGCTGTGGTTCCTCAGCAGCACTATGGAACACAAGGGAAGCTACTTGTGCGTTATCAGGTGCGTGGAACCTTTTTAAGTACGTTTTTAAGTTGTTTCACTAATGTCCCTGGCCAAAATGGAAGAAGAACAGCTGGGATATTTGAAAACAGTGTTTGCAGCCAGCTGGAAGCTTGAATTTGTTTCTGTTTTCATTGTTAACAGTATGTCATATCGTACCAAAAACCACATAGGCTAAACTGCATATGTGAGGTTATTTCACAATTTGAAGAAATCCTGTGATGATTTAGGCACACTGCTTACTTCCGGTACACAAATTATGATCTATAAGCTTCCTTTGGGAAGTACATTTACTTTGTAGTGGTTGTTGAAAATTAGTGTGCCAGACCTACCAGCTTATACTCTGTAAATGGCTCTAACGTTCATAAAGCCACATGTCAAAGGACATGTCAAAACAGGCAGGTCTGATCATCTGAAAGCAGATGCTCATATGCAGAAACATATTGGAAACTTGTAGAATTTATAGATATTACCTTGACTGGTGGTACTGATCATAATACTAAATCAGAACCTACATATATTTTGATGTGTGAGAACACAAAGGTTTCAATAAAGGTTTAAGCAACAAAATGCATTCAAATGATTAGAAATGATATAACCTTTTTTTTAAAATATAAATATATAAATATATTGTCAAAAAGCAAAGACGCCCTTACAGTTTTTTCTTTTTAAAAATATATTAAATCATTATGCAGCACAAAATATGTAGAAGTGTGTGTCCAAGTTTGAGTAATTACAGTCTTAGTCAACATTTACCAAATACCAAAATATTACAAATTAAGAGACACTGAAATGTTGCTGTTGAGTTCCTTCATAGGCATTTAACGTGGAAACACTGCCTGCAAATAGTTCATACAGATAAATGTGGTCAGTCTACTTAACTAGAACAACCATTTTTTGAATTATTAAGCCTGATTACATATCATACTTACAACCTGCTGTTCAAAATTGCCCTTTGTCAGTTTGTCTGTCTGCAAAATAAGACATTTTGGTGAACTTCAATGTAGAAAATATTCACCCCATTAGAACAATTGCTCTGCCTAACATTGCACTCTCTTGTCATTTTGAACAGAACTCCTGATGAGTGCTATAAACAGGCTACCGTTCTGCAAGTGGAGGAGCCTAATTCTGGAGAGTGTGGTAGGCCGCGGAAAGCGCCACAGTGGCTGCAAGCATCAGTGGCTGATTATCTGGTCTGTCCTTTAAGAGACTACACTATAGGAGTGGAGAGCTTTTCCATCCAGTGGTACAAAGTAAGTTGCAGAACATTACTGATTAAGGGTAGGGCAACTGTGAGAAATGGGAATTTAGAAGGTTTATTGGTGGTGAGCAGAATATTTATCAAAACTTTTAAACCAAAAAAAAAAAAAAAAACAATTATTGATCTGACTGCAAGACTGAAATGGTACATTGCTAAATTGGTTTTGCTACTGATACTAAGAGCTTTGCAGTTGATGACAAATGAAACACAAACAAGGCAAGACATGTTTATTTATATAGGCCATTGTCATACACGGAGGTCATTCCATGTGCTTTACAGAGGCATTAAAAAGAATAGAATCGTTAAAGAGGTAAATAAGCATAAAATAAAATAAGCAAAAAAAGAAATCAGATAAAACTGTGTGATAAAAGTAAAATATAAAAGACAAAATAAAAATAAATAAGTGAAATAGAATTTTAACTAAAGGAAGTAGAAAATAAGCTCAAGTAAACAAACATTATTCTGAATTTGTTCAGCATCAAATAAACAAACATTGGTGCCATTCTATATTGACTGATAACTATGTAGTGATCTACTGGTGATATAGTCACGGTTAGAGCTGGATTACAACAGTACAGATTATGTTATTACACGTTCTCAACGTTATTGTTTACTCATGGAATTACATAACATGTAATACACTTGTGCAATCATGAGTTATGTAATTGTATATGTAATTACATAAGCAGTACTTCTGAAATATGTGTAACAACGAAAACACCAGTAGTTAAATTTTTGTTGCATGCATTGTTAATGTGTAATTACAGTTATTAATTATTTCCTTATCATTAAGTGAGACCCAAATATTTTTCAGCCTAAAGCCTCCATGTTCTTGTCAGCATTGTTCCAGGAAACGCACCTACAATACAACACTCTACTGAGCTTTTTTGGATTAGCAGGTGTTTTTATTCTATTAGCATGCAGTGGACTGGAGCGGTGCTACTATTTATGAGGGAGCTCCAGTTACAACTACTGTCAGACTATTAAAAATTGATCAATGCATCCATATGCATCAAGTTGGTTCATGTATCCAACTTGAATAGGACTTTAGTCACCCAAAAGGCTGATGGATTTAAAAAGCTCATGCATTTTGTCTAATTGTAAACTTAAAATGGAGAAGACATCATGGGCAACCCTGCCAACAATTCTGGGGTTAGAAATAAGTCCACTCCAGAGTTTTCAGTTGTATTCAAACTTGTTGATGCCAAATTGCTCAACCAAGAGACTTAGGGAGGTTTGTGGTACATCATACAACAAACTGTACTGTATTGCACTATAAATAACTATACATTTCCCCTTCAGTACTTTCAGTAACCAGAAAGTTGTTCGAACACAACAACTCTTAAAATGATGTGGGCCGATGTAGCCATGTGATTGAGACAGGTTGTTCCAAAACTGCAGAAATGTCAGTTTTAATAATCATTCATGCAATAAATCAATAAGCAGATGGATAAATAACAATACAGGTATGCATTTAATCATCTAAGGGATTTTTATTTACTCATAATTCTAACATGGTCTATTTTACTTATAGATGTACAGGGGACAGTCTTAGTTAAGAGTACTGAAACATGATATCAGAATTAACATTCCTTCTACTGCAGAAGAATCACTGACTCTTTTTTCCCCTTCTTTTTCTTCTTTCTCCCCACCCTTAGGGCTGTGAACTTCTTCAGGAAGACTCTAAAATGACCTTCCTGGAGGATAAACTCATGCTTCTCTTCCATGATGTTTCTCCCAAAGATGTTGGGTTCTATACCTGCAGAATGACCTTTGTCCTTGGTGGGGTCACCAGCGAAGTTGCAGAGACGATTGAATGTGTAATAACGGGTGAGCATAATGTTTTATTGTAAGTTGTTTCAAATAACGAGCATTCAAAAGCCTTGTGTTTGTTATTTTTAATACTAATGAAAATAATAAGAATGAATGATTGCATTCAATCAGAATTCAGAATAATGAATAATATATATTATAAATAAAAACATTTGTATCCTTCTCTGCAAAGGGAATCTTACACATTATTTTACCAGTGTTTACCAGTTAGAGACTAGATTTCCAGAAAGTTTACATACACTCATCGGCCACTTTATTGTAATAGTGTAATAGTACTTTGTTGGACACCTTTTTGACTTCAGAACATTCCTCAGAGGTTTTGGTCCATATTGACATGAAAGCATCACGCAGTTACTGCAGATTTGTCGGCTGCACATCCATAATGGGAATCCATTCCACCACATCCCAAAGGTGCTCTACTGGATTTAAATCTGGTGACTGTGGAGGCCATTGTAGTACAGTGAACTGATTGTCATGTTCAAGAAACCAGTTTGAGATAATGTGAGCTTCGTAATCTGGTGCATTATCTTGCTGGAAGTAGCCATCAGAAGACGGGTACAACGCGGTCATAAAGGGGTGGACATGGTCAGCAACAATACTCAGGTAGACTGTGGCGTTTAAACAATGCTGAATTGGTACTGAGGGGCGCAAAATGTGCCAAGAAATTGTCCCCCACATCCTTGCACTACCACCAACAGCCTCAACTGTTGACTCAGTCCATGCTTTCATATTTTTTAGGCCAATTCAGACCCTGCCATTTGAATGTCACAGCTTAAATCAAGACTCATCAGGCCATGCAACATTTTTCCAATCTTGTATTGTCCAATTTTGGTGAGCTGTTGTAGCCCATTTGCTTCAAGGTTCGACGTGTGTTCAGAGATGGTATTCTGTGTACCTTGGTTGTAATGAGTGGTCATTTGAGCTACTGTTGTTTTTCTATTATCTCAAACCAGCCTGCTTGTTCTCCTCTGACCTCTGACATCAACAAGGCACTTTCGTCCACACAATCTGACCTTTTTCTGTAAACCCTAGAGATGGTTGTACATGAAAATCCCAATATATAAGCAGTTTCCTCATTCTAATGCTTGGTTTGAACTACAGCAACTTGCCTTCTCCACATCTGGATCCATAAATGCATTGCGTTACTGCCATGTGATTGGCTGATTAGCCATCTGTGTTAACACGCAATTAAATAGGTGTACCTAATAAAGTGGCTGGTGAGTGTATCTGTGGCTAGGCAGCCTGCAGCAGTTCAGCTCTGCCTACCCATGATGACGTTATAAAGAATGTTTCCACTTGAAATGCTTTTGAATGAGGCATTATACCGATCAGCCAACCAGAACATAGGTTATGTACATATATCACCAACAACAGAATCAATTTCCTTTTTGTTCCTGACAAAGTGTGTTTTCCCAGTCCCTTATGCCTAAAATAAATACAAAATGGCTATTGTTCCACAAAAACATTTCTTCAAGGACAATGACATTTTCAAATGTATCTGTTTTCAAGAGCGTTTGCCATTCACTTTAAATGCTAAGTAGACTCTCGTAATATATTGGAACTGTAAGAACTGTCCAGAAGTTTCTAGAATTGTCCAGAATTTGTAAATCTTTCTGGAATCTTTTAGAACTTTCTAGAACTTCCTGAGACTGTCCAGAAAAGATATAAATATGAAACGTTTGTGGGCTGTGGTCATAAGATGAAAGTTTTTGATGAATATGGCCATTTAGACATAGGATTAAGACATAAGCAGTTGAAATATAACACTTAGAAGCCAGGAACAAAAATGAACCTTGCTATATAATAGGCTATATGCAAAATTGGAAAGTAATATTACATTATCAGTATTATGGTATAGTGGGATACTGTAGCATTTTATTGCCCCATACTGTTATGTAAAAATGTGATACTTTGTCCTAAGAGAGATGTTTAGCAAGCTCTGTTTAATAGTGCCCTCTTCTGGTAAAAAGCAGAACTATTTCTCTTATTCAGATCAGTATATGTATACAATTGTACTACTACTCCTTTTTTATGTGTTCAGAGGCAAGATCATTGAAGCCTCACATAATGGAGCCGACTAAGGAAGACATTAAAGTAGCACTTGGTGAGTTACACAAAAATATATAAAGTCATAAATAAAATAGAATAGAACTTTTGATATATATATATATATAATCACATATTCCAGTCTAACTAACTAAGGTCTAACTTTTAGAAATAGAAAAAAATATTTAAAAAACTAGAAAAAATGATATTAAAGTCATTAGATTTTTTTATCACATGCAGTATCAAGTCTCAGCCTATGGTTGTTTTTATGCATTTACAGGTTCTCAGTTTGAGAAGCAGTGTCGTGTTTTCGTTCCGGGCAGAGGTGTTCATACAGTGCTGTTGGAGTGGGTGTACTCCCAAAATGCCTCTGACCGCATTGACCAGACCCCTACAATGTGAGTAGAGTGTGAAAACAAATGACTGTGCATACCAGATGCTTTTAAACACTGTTAAACACAGTAACTCTTCAGTATCTCACAGAGGAGCTGCAGTAGTTTAAAAAGTGAACGCTGACTCTGATAGAATAGGGATCAGAACACACAGTGCACCACAGTCAGAGCTGTTTTAAGCAGCATGAGGGGAACCTACTCAATATTAGGCAGGTGGTGTAATAAGAGGTGGGCAATATGATGATATATCTTTAGTTTTAAGGAGAACATCATTAGCCTTGCTTAAGTGAACATATTGCACTATGGTGTGAAAATACTGAATAAAAAATTATTTGTTCCTTGATTTTTAAAAAAAAAAAATATGGCACTCTTTGTTCCATCTTAATACATATCATGACATCACATATCAGGGAAATGTCTCAAAATATTGTGATATTGTCACGAATCAAGGTGAGTCTGGAAAGCAGTGCGGTTAACAAAGAGACTTTAATTGTACAACAAGCAGCAGATGAACCGGCGCTCCGGCGTTCGCGGTTGGGAACATTTGCAAGGGGCGCTCGGTAGCAACAGCCCTTGCTAGAGCTAAGCTCAACTCAGTCCGTTAAGCGTTCGCTACCGTATCCTACAATGGTCATGCTTTGGCTAGCGCTCTCTAAGCAGCACCTTCCTGGTGCTGCGCATTCAATACTGTAACCTTCGGCCGTTGCTTACAAAACAGCACACAACGAGTATCCTCCGTTCCTCCCTGTGTTCCGACCCTCCCTATATCCCCAGGTGATCAGGGGACTAACCAGCCACAGCTGGAATGGTTGGGCCAGTCAGAGTTCGGGGGACGGAGACTGGCGCCGGCCACTGGGTGGCGGCAATCCCCCCTCAACCGGAGGGGGTCTTGCCCGTTCCCTTACAGATATTTCTGCCATATTGCCCACCCCTAGGTGCAATGTTATGGCTAATCAGTGTATGTGATTATAATTGAACGGTTCCCTTTGTAAAAATGGCTTATTATATAATTATATGTCTCTTTTGAAATCTACACAAAAGAAAAGATTGCACTTAGTTATAGGCTCTATTGACACTACATCACAAACTCACCAAACTTATATTGTACACTTTCAGTTGGATTTTTTAAATATTTAGTCAAAACATTGGACAAATCAAATTATTTCAAATTATTATAAAAGATACATATATTTTTTGGCATTTTAATGAGTAGATTGCTCATCTAAACCTGTATCTACAGATAAGCTAGAGCACAATACCATATCTACCATAGCTGATTGCATGATGCATTGTGTTTGCAATGTGGTGGTAAGTTGCTGTGAAACTAAGTCCTTAAAGCCTAACTGAAGACAGAAGTACATAGTCTATGTTTGCCAGTAAATGAGATCAGGAGGTTCTGTCATTACAGAAGGCACTGATAAGCAAGTTTCCACCCTGTCATTGTTTGACAACAGCTAAATGGCAGAGGATTGCTTGCTGTATAAACACATTCACAAAACCAGTTGTTTCCGCTGAATAAACAGATCCTTGCCACATTTCCTTTTGTTCTGTTGGTTGTTAGAGAAATGAGAGGATGTGGTGTGTTGTCAAGCTGAAGCCACCAGTCCTGTGTTGCAATCGTGCCAGAAATTGTTTTTTACAACACCCGAGCTTCTGTCAATTTATGGGTGTTAGTTTGACTTATAAAAAACAATAACATTAATATACTATTTTTCTCAAATATTTTGTCATCATCTTTTTGGTCGTTGTTTGTGGAGAATCTGTTTAAATGTTGCATTCTCTTCTCAAAGTGAGAGTGATGCCCCAGATGGATTTTGGCTGGAGCGCACCCTGCTGTTTTCTTTGGTGTTGCAAGAAGACTTCAACGTTCCATTCAATTGCATGGTCCAGAGTAGTCGTGGAGACATTGACAGCTACTTCACGTTCCAGCCTGCAGGTCAGAAAGCCCATGGTTCTCACCAGTCTTGACACTCTGCCTAACATTTTGACACTGGTATGATTTTTCAACAGCCTGTAACGATTGAACGTTTGACATTCTCAAGTATTGTGAGGTGCAAAATGTTTATAATTTAAAGTGAAAGCATGTATGTGTCTTTCAACATTCACGCTCTTTAATTGGCAGTGAAAAAGTACATGCATTCACAAACCGCATGGGCTTCAGAAATATTAGGTTTTTGACAGGGTTTGGGCAAGTTTTTCAGTCAACACTAAGCTCAGATCAGGTTCATGTTTCTCTAAATTTCTCTCTTTTCTACTTTTCTCCTCTCTTCTCTTCTCGTCTCTTCTCCTCTCTTCTTCTCCTTTCTCCTCTCTTCTGCTATTTTCTTCTCCTTTTTTCTTTTCTTTTTTTCTCTTCTCCTCTTTTCTTCTCCTTTCTCCTCTCTTCTCTCATCTCTTCTCTTCTCCTTTCTTCCCTTCTTGTCTCTACTCTTCTCCTCTTTTCTTCTCCTTTTTCCTTTCTTCTTCTCTCTTCTCTTCTCTTCTCCTTTCTTTCCTTCTTGTTTCTTCTCTTCTCCTCTCTTCTTTTCCCTTTTTCTTCTCTCTTCTCTTCTCTTCTCTTCTCTTTTCCTTTTTTTCCTCTCTTCTCTTCTCTTCTCTTCTCGTCTTGTCTCTTCTCTTTTCTTTTCTCCTCTCTTCTCTTCTCTTTTCTTTTCTCCTCTCTTCTATTCTCCTTTCTTCTCCTCTCTTCTCTTCTCTTCTTGTCTCTTCTCTTCTCTTTTCTTTTCTCCTCTCTTCTATTCTCCTTTCTTCTCCTCTCTTCTCTTCTCTACTATTTTACTTTCTTCTCTTCTCTTCTTTTCTCTTCTCTTCTCTTCTCTTCTTCTCCTTTCTCCTTTTTTCTCCTCCCTTCTTTTCTCCTATCCCTTCTCTTCTCTTCTCTTCTCTCCGCTGCTCCTCTCTTCTTCTCCTTTTTCCTCTCTTCTCTTCATCTTTCTCCTTTATCCTCTCTTCTCTTCTTCTCTCTTCTCTTCTCTTCTCTTCTTCACTTTTCTTCTTCTTTCTCCTTTCTTCTCTTCTCTTCTCTTCTCCTTTCTTCCCTTCTTGTCTCTTCTCATTTTTTTTCTTATCTTCTCCTCCCTTCTTTTCCTTTTTTTTCCTCTCTTCTCTTCTCTTCTCTTCTCTTCTCTTCTCCTCTCGTCTTTTCCTTTTTTTCCTCTCTTCTCTTCTCTTCTCTTCTTGTCTCTTCTCCTCTCTTCTCTTCTCTTCTATTTTACTTTCTTCTCTTCTCTTCTCTTCTTGTCTCTTCTCTTCTCCTCTCTTCTTTTCCCTTTTTCTTCTCTTCTCTTCTCTTCTTGTCTCTTCTATTCTCCTTTCTTCTCCTCTCTTCTCTTCTCTTCTCTTCTATTTTACTCTCTTCTCTTCTCTTCTATTTTACTCTCTTCTCTTCTCTTCTTTTCTTTTCTCCTCTCTTCTCTTCTTCTCTCTTCTCATCTCTTCTCTTCTCTTCTTCACTTTTCTTCTTCTTTCTCCTTTCTTCTCTTCTCTTCTCATCTCTTCTCTTCTCTTCTTCACTTTTCTTCTTCTTTCTCCTTTCTTCTCTTCTCTTCTCTTCTCTTCTCCTTTCTTCCCTTCTTGTCTCTTCTCATTTTTTCTCTTATCTTCTCCTCTCTTCTTTTCCTTTTTTTCCTCTCTTCTCTTCTCTTCTCTTCTCTTCTCTTTTCTTCTCTTCTCTTATCTTCTCTTATCTTATCTTCTCTTCTCCTCTCTTCTTTTCCTTTTTTCCTCTTTTCTTTTCTCTTCTTTTCTCTTCTCTTCTCTTCTTTTTTCCTTTCTCCTCTCTTCGTCTCCTTTCCCCTCTCTTCTCTTCTCTTCTCTTTCCCTCTCTTCTCCTTTCCTTTCTCCTGTCTTCTCTTCGCTGGTCCTCTCTTCTACTCTCTTTTTCTCCTTTCTCCTCTCTTCTCCTCTTTTCTTCTCTTCTCTTCTCCTTTCTTCCCTTCTTGTCTCTTCTCTTCTCCTTTTTTCTCTTCTCTTCTCCTCTCTTAAACTTTTTTTAAAATCTATTTTATCTTTTATAGATAAAATATCAATTTCTCACAGCTGAATATTTCAGGTATTCAACACCAAAGACCCCTGTAAAACTGTGATTGAGATATTACATCTTTTGTTAGTGGCCACAGGCAGCTTCAGGTCAGGCTTGTGTTCCAAATTAGAAGTAATGAGGCTTTATCTGTCGTTACTTGAAACTGCAGGGACTGGTTGAGTTCAGGCTTTAATTTCCTACCTATACATGTCACACAAAAACAATGACTTGTATGACTTTGTATGTCAGTGATCCATTAGTCAGATATGGCAATTAAATCATTTATAACTGATAAAACAATAAATAGGTCCTTTAACATTGTTAATTGTGCTATAAATGTCAGGTAAATAAATAAAGATGATTGAGAATTTAGATGAGTAACTAGGCTTTTATTCTTTGTCTGTGAACTTTTTTGCAATTTGTACTTTAAAACTTTAATATTTTAACAGATCCAGATCTGCTCTTGCCAATTGGACTTTTCTTTACCATGGTGGCTCTGCTGTTTATGATGGGAGTGTTTGCATACAGAGCGTTTAAGGTGGAGCTTGCACTGGCCTTCCGGACACACTGCCCTTTCTTTTATGAAAGCACAGGTAGGCTGCTTGACAGGAAACTGATACCCCTCCCCACCCTTCCTAACCCCTTCCTATTTTAACACTTGTGTAAAAAGTCCTGAGTTCATAGAAAAAGCCACCACAAACAGCTTCCTCAACAAGATGTACAAAACAGGAAGGCCCAGACGCAAAGACAAACAAGTGAATAACATCCCTTTACCTAGAAAATGTATTTTTTATATATATATATA
>JBBPDA010119571.1:15454-27017 GCA_037974385.1 Arnoldichthys spilopterus | reverse complement strand
TTATATATTTACAAATAATTAGTTAACTGTTAAAACTGAAATAATAAATAAAAAAATAAAGTTTAAGCCTTGTCCAGAATGATGACCTGTAGTTTGTTTTTAAAAATGACTAAAATATGAATTTATAATAAAATAATAGCCATAACACTCTTATTTCAGAACAAAAATCATAACTGATAAACAAAATTATGGTATACTGTATGTCTGTTGTTGGCAAATAAGATTTGCTATTGAATGTCTACAACTTCCTTTACTTTCTGAGTATTTAATACGCTGTTATTTATATTATATATTATATATAATGACATTATGAATATGAAAACAGTTTCCAGACGTTTAAATGGTGTAGCATCTTTAATTCTGTATGCAGTAGCAGAATGTGAAGCCAGTGTTAACTTTTTCATCGCATTGCTTCATTATTTTAGGCCACAGTAAGTCGTTTACCTGCTGAATCTCGTTCATGGCCAAAAACCTTGCCACCTTCACGGACTCCTGGCATATGCAGCACTGGTACGGGAGTTTCTTTGGACTCTGGAAGAGATGCAGCAGTGGAGAAACTCACTATGGCCACAACACTACTAAACATATGCCGATATTTGTATCCCGTCTCCTACTCAGATGCTTCATTAAGGCTTTAAAATAGTTTTTCTCTTTACATTTACTGATGTGTGGTTTCCATTTCTGCCCATTAGGTTCTCCAGGAAACCCACTGTTGGCGCTTCGAGTGTCTGCAGCGGGTCAGTCTCATAGGGGAACTTCTCACATGTAGCGATGACTAAAAGAATAAAAACCTTAATTACAAACTGACCAGTAAACACATTTAATTTAATGATTCATGATATACTTTACAATAATACGTATAATCTGAACAGTAAACGCACATTTACACGCTTATAACAGTATTACAGGATAACAGTAACGTTTACATGATTATAATCCAAACACATGTTTACATGGTTATAATCTGAACACGTTTACACATTGTAATCTGAAAAATAAACACGTTTACACAGTTGTAATCTAAACAGTAAACACATGTTTAAATGGTTAAAATCTGAATAGTAAGCACATTTATATAGTCATAATCTAAACACATGTTTACACATTATAGTCTAAAAAAAATAAACACATGTTTACACTGTTATAATCTGAAGAGTAAACACATGTTTACAGTTATAATCTGAAGAGTAAACACCTTACATGGTTATAATCTGAACATATGTTTACACATTACAGTCTGAAAAATAAACATGTTTACACTGTTATAATCTGAAGAGTAAACATGTTTACACAGTTATAATCTGAAAAGTAAACACATGTTTACACTGTTATAATCTGAAGAGTAAACACATGTTTACACTGTTATAATCTGAACAGTAAACACATGTTTACACTGTTATAATCTGAACAGTAAACATGTTTACACTTATAATCTGAACAGTAAACACATGTTTACACTGTTATAATCTGAACAGTAAACTTATGTTAAAATAGTTCAAATCTGAACATTAAACCATTTACACAATTATAATTCGAACATTAAGCAACAGCTGGTCTCCAACTCAAATTTTTGCCAAACATCTCCTGTTGTACATCTGCTCAAAATATGTTTTCTTCATATCCTTGCACCGTGAACCATTATTGGAAATGAGATGGAGCAGCTTACCTGAGGAGAGCAGAAACAGTCCAAGATGAATAACTGGTAACCTGGCCATGTCCCTCTGTGTAACGATCAGACCAAAGGTCGACTTTTCATCTAGGTATCCCTCCTCTTCCCCAAGCCCATCCTCTCTGTGTCGGTCCTGCTTTTTCTCTTTACCCTGGAGAAGTTCTTTATGTTTTTGCTTGGTGCTCACTGATGGTGCAGATGTTTGTGATCTATGCAGACAAAGGGCTTTTTGAAACTTACGCTGCTTAAGTTTTTCCTTCCTGACTCTAGTCTCTATTACCAAGCATGGAGATGGACAGTTTAGCCCAAGTGCTGAGGGGGTTAACACTGCATTCAGTCTTAGCCTGTTGTTCTATTTTGCTCAGTTAAATCTTCTCTGTAATTTTTTTTTCATGATTTTGTGATTATTTTGTCTCCTTTCTTGCTGTGTAATGTAAGTCATAAAGATCTTACAGGTCATGTTTTAAGCTCTACTTCCTGGGCATTGAGGGTTAAGCTGTAATTGGATGTTAAGCTCCAATTCTTGGGCATTAAGCTGTAAGTGAGTAATAGAGAGAGAGGCTTCTGTGGCAAACAACCATTATTATTATTATTATTATTATTATTATTATTAATTTATTGATTGTGTCATCACTTCTTCTTATATTATTCTCCATCTTTTTTAATTTAAATCTTAACCTCAACCTCAAGAACTGATTGTTCACTTGCTGCCTAATATTTCCCACCCGCTGACAGGTGCCACTGTGATGAAATAACTAGATAATCAATGTTTTTTTTTTTCAGAATTAATTTTATTAATTTCAACAATTTCAAATAATTCAAACAAATACTAATAAGACAGCAGAGCCCCCCCACCTTCTTACAAACTCCCCAAATAACACATACAAGATTTCTGTATGTAAACAAACACAATTTTAAATAAATACAATAAAATTATAAGGCCATAGATGTAAGGAAACTGAGGACGCTGCGAGTGCAGAGACTGGTGGCTGGAAATATCCGGTCAATAGAAACATCTCACATCTTTTCACTTGCCAATATCTTCTTAACAATCTTGCTTCATTGCTCTTTAATGCTGAACTAGATGTTGAATTATGTTGAATTAAATATTCCGTGGTATTCACGCTACCAGCGGTGTTAATGTTATGGCTGATCAGTGTAAATACACTCATCTAGAGTAGTTTGGTACACAATTCCACAGAAATGAGTCGGAACCATACAGTGGTGGCGAATGGAACCAGACGTCCGCCACTAAAAGCTCACACAGAGTTGTTTGGAATTGTTTTACGCCCATTTTATCATCGTCAGCATTGCGCACAATAGCCTAGGAGATGTGTGTAGGTTTACTGGTGGCTTAGGACAGTAAATAAAATGGCTGATTGAGTTGTAGGTGCCACCACCCCTGGTTCCATTCACCAATGCTGAAAGTAAACTGGTTTCTCGGTGCATCTTTCTCACATCAACGTACTTTTTAACATCTCAAAGACTGTAGCAATTTTGGGGTAAATTTAAACAACGAAATGGTTCATAGTTCAGGCAGTTGTTTTAAATCACGGTGCCCAGTTCAGATCCTGGAGGGGCAGTGTCCAAGTGGGTTGAACCCGTTGTGAACCAGGTGTGTTTGAGCAGGGAAATCACCAAACTGTGCTGGACCACTGACCCTCCAGGACCAGATTTGGGTTAAAATATCCAGGGCCTTGTTCTCTTTGTGTTCCAGATTTGAGTCGATAAACGAGCAGTTTGTTCCTTCAACGTCGCTAATACATGCACAGCTTCACCCTCCGACAGGTGTCTTTGGGAGTGCGTCCAGGGAAGATGGACTTGAGCAGTTTTTTCTTTAACTTTCCGCCGAACGTCAGACACCTGCGCTTCACTCTGTCTACAAACTTGCTGCAAAGTGTGTTTATGTTCTGTAAAAGAGCGAGAAGGAACATCACAGGTTCTGTAGGAACAACATGAATCTTTCCAAAATAGAGTTTGAACACTTTTGGAACATCTTACCATCTGTATCTTCCTATCAATCTTGGGTTTGGTCTGTTTAATGATGTCCTGGCACACGCAACAGAAGACTGGGTTCCTCTGCCACTTGGGAGGAGCAGAAAGTGGAGCAGTCTGGAGAACAGAGGAGAACCTGTTTCTGGGGTCCTTTATATTTAAACTCTTGTCAATTTGTTTCATTTTCTCAGATTTTCTAGTGGAGTCACACTCTTGCCTTTGCCTGCAAGTACCTCTGAGTTTTCTTCGTGCCAGTCCCTCATGTCGCCGGGTACACTCAATGCCAACCTCTCTCGCTCATGGACAGCAATCACCGCTGCTCAGCAATAGAAAGTGAAGCTCAGGGTTTTTTTCATTTTAATTTAGGTAAAGATACAAAGATACATCAGTATTATTACCCCGATATTACCCTGAACAGCCATAACATTAACACCACCTGCCTAATATTGAGTGTGCCCCTCCTGCTGCTGAAACAGCTCTGACTGTGGTGCACTGTGTGTTCTGACCCCTTTCTATCAGAGTCATCACTCACTTATTAAACCACAGTAGCCCTTTGGTGAGATCGGACCATGACTCCACACGTGCATCAGTGAATCTTGGGTGCCCATGATCCCATCGACGATTTACCAGTTGTTCTTCCTTGGATAGTTTCCTTGGATCGCACACCACAAAAGCTGCTCTTACTCTAGCCATCACAGTGTGGCTCTTGTGAAAGTGGCACAGATCCTTACACTCCTGTTTCCAGCACATCGATTTCAAGAACTGACTTTTCACTTGTTGCCAAATATATCGCACCTCCCTGACATGTGCCATTGTAATGAAATAACTAAATAGTCAATTTACTTCACCAGTCAGTGGTGTTAATGTTATGGCTGATCGCGGTGTCTTTTCTGAGTGTGTGGTGTTGTCGATGAACTCACCAGACATGATCAGCAGAAGTCTGAGGTGAATGATAGACGCCATGGCCCTGTTAGTATTTTAAAGTAGCTTCAAAGTGAAGAGTTACACCGAACACTACGGTCAAGGCTGGGAGTACTGACACATGACATGACTGCGCTATGCCCCTTCTCTCCCTCTCTCTCTCTCTCTCTCTCTCTCTCTCTCTCTCTCTCTCTCTCTCCCTCTCACTTCCCTTAATGGTTTCTCTTTGTGATGACTGCTAGCCTCTGTCATCCATCTGCTGAGATGTGTGGAGCACATTTCAGCACTTTCAACAGAAAATGACAGGAAATTAAAGCTGTTTGTATTTATTCAGGGTTTTATGCTGAATGAAGACTGTCTAGAGCGATGCATCACTGAACACAAAGCTTATAGAAATAATAAATATGAATAAAAAAAAATAGGCACAAAATCCAATCAGCCATAACATTAAAACCACCTGCCTAATATGGCGTGGGTCCCCCTCATGCTGCTGAAACAGTGGTGCACTGTGTTCTGACCCCTCTCTATGAAAGTCTGCATTAAGATTTTGTGCTACAGTAGCTCTACTGTGGGATCAGACTGGACAGAACAGCCCGTGATTCTGATGTTGGTTCACCAGTCGTCCTTCCTTGGGTCACTTTTGGTAAGTACTAACCACTGCATACCAAGAACAAGACCTGCCGTCCTGGAGATGCTCTGACTTGATGAGTCACACTAGTGCTCATCCGTTTTTCTCGCTTTCAGTACACTGACTTCAAGAAGTGTTCACAAGCCAGCCTTTTTTAATGTTGTGGCTGATTGGTACGTATGTGTATATTATTTACCCAGGATTCCGTTCTCATGCTTGTGTTTGACATTTAGTTTCAATGGATCAAACTAAAAACAAACACCAACAACAGTAAAAAATCACAGACGCTCCACTTGTGAGCACAGCGCTTTAATAGAGTTCGTGCATATGTGAAAAATGAGCTGTAACATTTAATAAAGATGAATAAAAATAAAATAAAACAACACAACTGCAGAAGGATGATTAGCCATTGTTGCTTTGCCTTTTTGGGTTTTTTAAATTAAAGTCTTAAGATGGTGTTTAAGGTTGGGGGGAGGGTGAAACGTGAAGCAGTATACATGGTGATGTCAAAATTATTATTATTATTATTATTATTGGATAATTCACACATCCACCTGCTGAAAACCACCCTGCTCACTCTGCTGTCTCCCTGTAAATGAACTTTATTCAAATTATTGATTCGATTAGAACAGAATTTCACTAAGAATGGACAGACAGATTAAAATAATAAATATTAAATTATGAATAATATGAATATTATGAATAAAAAGCCATAACCTCCAATGTAAATTAAGGTTTTATGCCTTTCTTGTAAAATTGCCAATGGAGATACAAGGTTTTGCCATCTTATGAGTAAAATGGGCATCCTCTGCACCCCCACTTCCCACATCCCTGGAGCTGAAATATGACCAGGGAAAGGAGAGTGGGTCCTAATGCCGGTCCTGCCAGCCTTAAACTGTTATTTGCACATGTCTATTCTCTTACACACTTGGTACGATGATCTGTTAGGATAAAGGAGGTTCATCAGCAGGTCTCTGAGTTTTAAACCTCGCTCCAGACAGGATTTCCTCAGAGACGGTATGAGTGAGAAACACGTTGAGATCAGCTTCTGGAAAAAATACATATTGTAAGAGGTTAGTGCTGACTTCCCCCCTTCTGGCCACTTTATTAGAAACACCTGCCTTGTGCCTCCAATCACCGGCCACTTTATTAGAAACAACTGCCTTGTGCCTCCAATCACCGGCCACTTTATTAGAAACACCCACCTTGTGCTTCCACTCACTGGCCACTTTATCAGAAACACCCACCTTGTGCTTCCACTCACTGGCCACTTTATCAGAAACACCCACCTTGTGCTTCCACTCGCTGGCCTCTTTATTAGAAACACCCACCTTGTGCTTCCACTCACTGGCCACTTTATCAGAAACACCCACCTTGTGCTTCCACTCGCTGGCCTCTTTATTAGAAACACCCACCTTGTGCTTCCACTCACTGGCCACTTTATCAGAAACACCCACCTTGCGCTTCCACTCACTTTGAGCTTCACGTTCCTTGTAGCTCCTCTGTGCAGGTGTACAGGCCGTCACCCTCTTGTTACTGCACAAACCGTCGTCCTCCTCTATTCTTTTACCACTGGTCCATTTCTGACCACTGTACAGTTGCTGACCAGATGGTATTTGGGGTCACTCCCAGCAGAGCAGTAACACTGGCATGGTTGTGTAATGTGTGTGTATTAGAGACACTTAATATTAGCAAGGTGAAGCTACAAGGGAAGTGTTTCTATTAAAGTGGCCACTGAGTGTATAACAGTTGATTACAGGTATTATCTTAATTTTATACTGAGTTTGTATTGTACAGATACGATGGTAGGATCACCGCTTAGACATTTTCTAATGACCGTTCATGTGATATTTCAGGCCTAAACTGCTCTGATAGTGCAAAAGGTCCAAATTAAGGCGTAATGTCGATAACCCAACTTTGAACAAACTGTTCCTGAGCGTTATTCTAAAACATGTTGTACCTTCTCAGACGACAGCATTAGCAGAGCAGCTGGTTGAAAAGCACAATTAGCCTCACACCTGCACTAACTGCTGTTACCTTGTGGATCTTATTGGCGACTGAGGGCATCACTCTCCTCACCAGGGTCTTGCAGATGAAACATCGAAATAATTTCTCTTCCTGCAAAGAAGTGGCCAGGTTTAGAGGGATTGGTAAGGTAACGACCCTTTGCCTGCAACTGCCCTTTACATCTTTTAGTATCAGTGAGAGTGACTTCATTTGCAATTGTGAAACTCATTCACCCACAAAGTGCAACACGATGAAATATGACCTCTGCATTTAACCCATCACACGTGAAACAGCAGGCCACTATTAACAGTGCCCGGGGAGCAGTGTAGTGGGACAGTACCATGCTCAGTGGTACCAAAGGGATTCCTGGACCAGGACTTCAACCTATGACTTTCTGGAGCAAGAGCAAGGTCCTAACAACTAGGCCACCACTGCCCACTACCAAGAAGCTTTGTGTTTATGTGTATGTTTTGTGTTTTTTTTTTCAAAATTGAATTGTAACTGATTTATATTTTATTATGAATTTGTGTTATGGAAATTTCATAATATTCTAAATCTTACCCAGGCCTTATTCCAGCCCGCAATCTGATACGATACGCTCCAGATAAATGAATGACACATCATGTAAACGTCATGCCTTAATGATCAACTTCATTAAAAAACTCAAAATGAAAAACATTCTGTTTAGTGTAAATGACCCCCTGCGGCGGCCCACCTGCGGAGAACCACAAACGGTTCCACTATGGTACATGCTGGATGTGTTTGCATGTTGAATGTGTTTGCACTGGTTAGCTTTAGGGCCTGTTAAGAGTTCTGAACCATTGATCTGTCGTTCCCGTGTGCAGTCAGCGCCAGTTCACTGAATGGCTTACTCACCTCATCACTATCTCTGTGCTTGTGTGGTGTGTTGCCATGAAGAGTCAGAGTCTCCTGATCGCGAGGAACGGTGCTGCTTTCAACAATGACTGTGCACAGTTACATCAGACATTTTGGGGATTGAATAAAGTCCAATCCAGCAGGTAATCACATTAAAATATTAAATATGAATATTATATAAATAATAGAATATTAAATCAACTGCATCTCACCTGAGCATAAGAGTAGGAACCCCAGCCGTGTTATCGGACACATTTTCACAGCTGTGTTTCTCTAAACCAGCTAATACCTTTCAGAATAAATAAGGCAAAAGTCTGTAGCCCCAGTAACAGCAGCTCTCACTTTGTAGGCCAGTGTTGGAGGTTAAACGTGTTAGTTTGGTATTTCAGAAGTGCTGATACTTGCAGCAGCAGCAGCACCACGGTTTACCATCTGGTCTGAGAACAACTGGTGTCATCAACACCTCCAGAACGCTTTCCGCATATTCTACAGCATGCAAAGCTTGCTGCTCACCACACGCATTCCAAACACATGTCCAGAAATGCAAAGACAGAATTTTTGAGGATTGAATGAATTAAAAACTATTATAAAGGTGAAAAAACAGTGATGACAGACCCCGGTGGCTGCCCACACCAAGTTTAGGTCATGTTTATGCTCACAGTAAGTTCTAAACCACGCCTACATGTCTACATCACCTTAATGTAGAGCTGAGGGGTTTTGGGGGCAATTACAGAAATGACTTGGACGACTAGTGACTTCTACTGTTTGCAACATCGGCCTTGTAACTGTCGCTGGACCTAGAGGTGGGCAGGGGTGGACATTGCCCCCCCCCAAAAGACTGATTGTTGTTCTAGCCAGACGCATATGTGTATGGGTCATTGTGATTACACCAGTTTGGAATCCTGAAGACAAATCACAGTTTTTTGCCCCTTTTAGTGCCAATATCATTCTGATTCTTGATTGGTTGATTGGACACAACAAAACTTGGCCATTACATTAACACCACTGACAGGTGAGGTAAATAACACTGACTCTCTAGTTATTTCATTACAATTGCACCTGTCAGGGTGGTGGGATATATTAGGCAGCAAGTGAGCAGTCAGTTCTTGAAACTGATGTGCTGGAAGCAGGAGCATAAGGAACTTAGCCACTCTGGCAATAGCCTTATTGTGATGGCTGGACGATTCAGAGTGTCTCCAAAACGGCAGGTCTTGTAGAGTATTCCATGTGTTCGGTAGTAAGTACCTACCAAAAGTGATCCACAACTGGTGAACTGGTGACAGGATCATGGGCACCCAAGGCTCATTGATGCATGTGGCGAGTGAAGTCTAGCTTGTCTGGTCTGATCCCAAGAGCTCCAACATGTTAATGCTGACTCTGATAGAAAGGGGTCAGAACACAGTGCAGCACAGTCTGAGCTGTTTCAGCAGCAGGAGGGACACACTCTGGATTAGGCAGGTGGTGTTAAAGTTATGCTGATTGGTGTAAATTGCCCAGCCCCAAAACTATGATCGCACCCAAAATATGGTAAAGGCAGCCATGTCGCAGCACTCAGTATCCAGTAGGAAAGTGATGTCAGTGTCTTGTCAGCATGGCCATGCCAATGCTGCCATTCTCACTTAGACACACATGTAAATTGCATATGATAAAGCAGAAATGCAGCATTTGTCTTTATTTGTTGCATGAATATTACATTGGGAAATGTATTTAGTGAAGCGTTTCTCAGTAAATTGCTGAATCATAAGCAAACTAATCTGTGAGCAAACTGGCACAATGACCACTGAAGGGGTCACATACAGAGTTAGAGTTACAGTGACGGAAACCGAAACACCATCTTGACTCCAGAATTCTTTACACCAGTAGGTCTGTGCAGTTTCTTGCAGTGGCCCATCCTTACACAAGTGCCCCAGGAACTTCCAGGGAAGATGGCCTCAAGCAGCTTGTCTTTGTAGTGTTTGGTCCATTTAAAGCACTTTTTTCTGTACTTGGTTATGAGGCTTTTACACAAAGCAACTGCATGCTGGAGGAAGAAAGGTCACATGACGTTTCATGGGTGAAGAATAAAACAAACAGTTCATGTCAATCATCTAACTTTTGGTGTGGCAAACAATCTTTGATGAACAATTCCAAGAACTATGAGCAAGTTTGACGTTACCTTCTGAATTATTTCCTGAACTATTCCCTCAACTGCTGCCACAACCTTCCTGCATATAAAGCACCTGCCCACGAGGGTCCCATCTGAATTCTGAGGAAGAGAAAAGAAAGGGCAAACAGCTCCAGCAAAAGTTTTCAGCATATTCTTCAGCATGAAAAACATACTGCTCACAACGCACAGCACAAACACATGTCCAAAAGTATACAGACGGCCCTTTAAAGGAGCGAACTTAGCTTTGTCTCTTTAAAAGGTGAAAAAAACAGACAGTGACGACAGACCCCGTAGTCTAAAATTGCTGCCCACAGCAAGTTTAGGCCATGTTTACGCTCCTGCTTATGGTCCTAGACCACACCTACAGGTCTACATCACCTTAATGCATTTACAGAAATGTTTTTTAAAAAATGTATGAATAAAATTTTTTAAAATAACTGAATTCCATTAGTGCCCTGTAAAGAAACCAGCAAATGTTAATCACTGTGAAAATATAGATTTTTTCTCCATTTTACATTGATTTTTTTTCACTGAAATTTCCATCCACCAACAGAAAAGCCTACCTCCGTGTGCTCTCTCCCTTCTTCGCTCAAATTCGGATCCCATTTCCCCATCCTGTACTGCAGCTGAGCCTTGTGTGGAAAAACCTCACTCTGTACAATAACTTTTTTTTTTTTTTTAGGTTTAGGCAGTCAGACGTTACACCAAAATAACACCTAACGTACATAATTTGGTGCAATACATCAGTACTGAAAATCTCACCTGTGTGCGCCAGCAGAAGCCCGAGGTGAAAAACCCACCACACACGTCCCATTATCCTCTGAGTAACGAGCTAATCAAGGTAAAACCTATTGATGTTTATTTATATTTTTTTTCTGCAGAGCTTTTCTCAAGCTTGTTGCCCAGTTTAGGCAGTTTGTTGCCAACCTACTGAAAGCGCTGATGTTCAAAACCACAACAGACAAGAAGCTGGCAGGGCGAATCCCTCAACTGTTCATGGTGAAAAAAAAAACAGTATTTCACAGTGTCAGCCTCTTTCTGCCTTTAGGTTGAATGTTTTTAAAGTGATATGTGGTGGAAAGATCTAACCCAACATTCTCCCCTAGATCTTCTAGTGTCCAAAACAGTCTCTACTAGGCCTTCCAGTGTCTATAACAGTCTCTACTAGGCCTTCCAGTGTCTATAACAGTCTCTACTAGGCCTTCCAGTGTCCATAACAGTCTCTATTAGGCCTTTCAGTGTCCATAACAGTCTCTACTAGGCCTTCCAGTGTCTATAACAGTCTCTACTAGGCCTTCCAGTGTCCATAACAGTCTCTATT
>JBBPDA010119544.1:0-27025 GCA_037974385.1 Arnoldichthys spilopterus | reverse complement strand
AGATAGATAGATAGATAGATAGATAGATAGATAGATAGATAGATAGATAGATAGATAGATAGATAGATAGATTAAAATTTTATTAATCCCTTGGGAAGATTCCTTCGGGTATTCAGTATTGTTCTAATGGTAGCATTTTTCTATTAAATATACTGCCCAGATATATGTCTTTATGCTTAATTTTTTCTTGAAAGACCTAAGAAACTCTACATTATTCATATGGAAATGATGCACACATCTGTCAAGTAAATTCAATGCACTTTTTTGCAGTGCATCAGTGGTTACTGAGTATCTTGACCTGTGAAAGAGAGAGGGGTTGTGTTCTCTGCTCTGTGACTGTCTGTCTTTCGAAGTGTGAACTTCACACCTCTCAGAAAACCCCAGCCGCGCCACAATCCGCTCTGGTGTCGACACATTAAAGCTCACACAGCCCATGTTTCTGTCTCCACTGCAGTGCAGGCTTACTCAGGAAAGCACTTTTCAAGTCTGTGACATTCAGAGGAATGTGATAGGGCTGCTCAGGGGGAAAAGGTTTTATTCACTTATTCTTATTGAAACTCAACTCAAGAACACTTTTAAAAAGGCCATTTCTGCTCTTGACGGCACTGAGTAGAAACTCAGGAAGCACACTTTACCCTTTATGACCGGTTATTAAACATAGCTGTGCACACTCATTGTTAACTTAGAATACTGGGCTTCAACTCTCTGACCACTTTATGAGCTCTACCTTTGAGATATTACTTGAATGATAGTGTGTGGTGCAGGTATGAGTGTATAAGGTAGAGCAATGCTAAGTTTCTAAACATGAGTGTCACTGCTTGGTTGACAGTGGTCCATTAGTATCTAGCAAGAGTTGCAAGGTAGGTGTTTTTTATGGAAAGTGGGTTAAATTAACAGTTAATAAATACTAACTGCCCTCTGGTCACAAACCCTCTTCTCTAACTTTAAGCCATTGTTGCCTTATATCAAACAAAAAATGTCCATTACTGTTATTAACCTGTTATTACAAATCCCATTTCTGAAAATTTGGGCTATTGTGTTGAATAAAACAAACAAAAAAACAATAAAAAATAAGAATCTGTGATTTGTTCATTCTCTTGAACTGACAAATATATATAACTATTCTAGTGTTTTCATTTTCTAACATAAAAGTAAATTGTAAATACAGACAAATTTAGAATTTGATGCCTGCACCATACTTAAAAAAGTTAGGAAATTAAAAGTGACTATTTGTACCATCACAACTTCTGCATTTAACCTATTCACACATGGAGCAGTGGGCAGTTATACAGCTCCCTGGAAGCAGTGTAGCAGGACATACCTTCCTCAAGGGTACCTTAGTGGTACCTGGGCTGGGACTTGAACCTGCAACCCATTGAGTACATGGGGATGTCTCTAACCACAAGGGGAATTTGCAAGCCTCAACACAATTGAAGTTTGTGCACCACTTTTTCTTTCCATTGTACCGTTAAATCATTTCAGAACTGTGGATACTAAATGTTGCAATTCAGCAAGTGATATTTATGTCCATTCTTGCTTGTCAATTCATCGACAATCTGTAGTCACCATTAACTGACCCTCTTCTTCATTACTTGTCATGCACTTTAAATGAGAGACAGATCATATATGTTGTCAGGTCAGTCAATCACATGCATTCTGTATCTGAAGCTTTGCTGTGGTAGTGTGTGTAGAATGAGGTCTGGCATTGTCTTGTTGAAGAAAACATGGACTACCTATTAATAGACCTTAACAGCACAAGTCTCTCTAAAATCCCAGTAGATGCCTCTGCATGAATAGTACCTTCATGCATATGCATGTCACCCATGCCATGGGCTACGATGCATCCCCATACCACAACCAATATTAGCTTTTGCACCTTTCGCTAATAGATTCGCTGAGATTAACTCAGGCCCAAAACTCATGAATCAGTGGTACAAGTGCAAAGAACATTTGCAAAGGAATCTTTATTTTTAAGTGTGTAAATGAATAGACTTTTCACTCTCTGGTAAACATTACTGCACATAATTGACCTGGCTAAGGTGTTTGTGTGCTTTAGGATCCCACAGTGAGGAGGATGACTGGCAAGTCTCAGACCAGCAATGTGACGAACAAGACAGACCCTCGCTCTCTTCACTCCAGAGTCTTCATTGGTAACCTTAACACCACTGTGGTAAAGAAATCTGATATTGAAGTAATCTTCGCCAAATATGGAAAAATCACAGGCTGCTCAGTACACAAGGGCTTTGCCTTCGTCCAGTATGCCAGCGAGAGGGACGCCCGCTCTGCTGTAGCTGGGGAAAATGCCAGAGTCATCGCTGGTCAGCCTCTGGGTCAGTGAGTAAGCTGTTTGTTACATACTAGGTGTTTCTCTGGGTGCGTTGGTTAATGGAAGATCAAATCAAGTCAAACCTTCTTTTATAAATCACTACTTTTGCAGTACCAAGTGCTATACATACTCAAACAGTTAAGATGAAATAATTAAACAAGTCAAAGCATTTTAGTGGAATTGCACTGGTACTTTGAAATGTTCATATTTTAACAGGTCCAATGTGAAATGGTTCACTGCAAACTTACCCTGTTTTATTTCTTTACAGTGGTGCTGATAGGACCTAAGGGTTACAGAGTCTGCAGTGAAAATATAGCCATTTTATTTACTGTTTAAAATGACCAGTGAATTTAAGTGGGCTTGACTTTAAATATAATGTTGATTATAGCAAAATAATGTTTTGCTAAAACGTTTTGCTTTATAACACCCTGTGTATACCGTCTCTTTGAAATGACTGGATTTGTAAAAAAATAATTCATAACCAAATGTCATGGCTTTCTTTGAGGGAGGTTTTAGGGGCATTAAACTACCACCACTATTCTGATTCGGCAGGTTTTTCTAGAATGAAGCATGTACGTAAATGGAGTAGTGGAGTTCCTTCACTTTAAAATACCCACCTACCTTAATGAATACCAAGAAAAGTAAGATCAAACTTAGATTTGATTACAATCCACTTAAGATACAGAAACAAATTAAAGCAAAAAGCATTTTCACATTTTTGCTGAATTTAGCTTTTTGAGTCCTTTATATGAAGCAGAGAAATGAATTCGAACTCTGCATTTAACCCATCTAAAAACGGTTGTAAACACCAGGAACAGTGGTATGCACACCTGCTTCCAGGGGGCAGTTTTGGGTTAAGTGTGCCTTAAGTACTTCAGCCATGATTGTGGGAGGGGGACAGCACCGTATACTCACCCCACCCACATTTTTACTGCCTAGGGATTGAACTAACTGACCTCTGGTCACAAACCCTCTTCTCTAACTGTAGCCCATGGTTGCCTCAAATCGAGGCAAAAATGTCCATTCAGTACACTTTATTAGCAAAACCTAACCTGTAGCTCTACCTTGCTGGTGTACAGTGAGGAACTCGCTTCCTCCCAGCTTGTGTTAGTCATCCTGTAACCCTCGATCAATGGACTGTTTCTGACCACAAAGCCTTTTCTGACTAAATATTTGTGAATGGTGGACCAATCTTACCCAGGCATGTGCAGTGAGGGGGGCTTTAGATACACAGGCACCTGCCCCTTAGGCTGTAGCATCTTTTTGGCCTTTTTTCCAAACACCTACCTCCTCCTTCCACCCTCCTTGACAACATTTTGTCAGTTTAACAACTGTCAATCTATAGCTCTATGAATAGTCCTGCTCTTACCTCAATAGCGTGAGTAAAAACTGCAGCAGCACCACTGTCTGAAAAGAGCTTAGTACTAGTCACACACTCTACTATACAACTATGTCAATGTAGCAACTGCAACTACAGTCTGTACTTTTAGTGAAGCTAGAAGGCAGGTGTTTCCAATAAATTGGCCAAATGATTGTACACTTTATTTGTTGCCATAAATATAAAGCTTTCTTCAAACAGATGGTTATCTTGAGAACCCTCTGAACAATTGTTGCCCTGCTGTGCATTTTAAATTAAACTTGGGTTTGCACCTCCCCATGTGTTCACATGTGCACACTCATACCCACTCACACACACATAAACACACACACAAACGTTCGTCATAAGACATTGGGGTCACACCGCACATTTAATCCTTTCATGTGCATTGAAATGTCAGTTTGTTTTAGCACTTTAGCTGTGCATGTTAAACCTCTGTAGACCGCAATGTGTCTGAAGTGTGCACATGGTGCACTGCTGCATAATGTGTTGTGTCATTTTAGACAGCAGGTGAGCAAAGATTAATTAATGCTTGAGTGAATGTAATCCTCAATGAAAAGCTGCACATGAGTGTTCAGGTTAGTGTAGATTCAGTGGCTATGAGTGTGGCTCCGTTGCTCAAGCCTATTCAAACAGCACATGGTTCAGTACAGCAAAAAAGGTTCTATATATTGCCGGGGCTCTCAAACTTTTTCATCTGGGACCTCTTTTAGTGTGAAAAAAAGGTTTATATACCCTCACACTCCAATTCTCAAGTGTCAGACAAATGTAACTGTTTGAATGATTGTCATTGTTAAATATCTAGTTACTACAAGCAGATGATCACCATTACTTAAAAAGTATTTTAGGGCTAACTGCTTTGCACAAACACAGACACCTAGTCATACTGTTTTTTATATGAAGCTTGTAATAGACATATTAACATATATTTTACCTTGGTGGTCCTGGCTTAGAGCTGCTGCTGTTCATTCACAGAAACACATTGGTTAGGCTGCTGCTTGTATTTGCAATCCATGATGTACCTAGGACTTCCAGATGGCCTAGAGTACTGTTTTTCCTCACAAAACTGGTCTCTCACACTGTGAATCAACATGTGATCGGTTTACTCCTTTGACAATTCCTAACTTTGATGTATCTCCATTATAACAAATGTATTTATGGTTGGCAGTGTTGGCCTAGTCGTTGGGACATTACCCTTAGGACCTGAAGCTTGCAGGTGCAAGTCCTGACCCGGGCAATTCTTAGGTATCCTTGAGCAAGGTACCGTCCCACCACACTGCTCCCTGGGTGCTGTTGATAAGTCCCTGCTTCTCCACGTATGCACGTGTGATGGGTTAAATGCAGAGGACCTCTACCCCACTTTGAGAACCATGGCAATATATAAAAAGGTTATTTTTTGGCTGGTAGTATGGTGGTATGGTAGTATGGTATAGTTGCTACACTGAACCATATTTAAAAAGGCTCTATAAAGATACTAACCCTTGTTCTAACACACATGGGCTGTGTTCACAAAGTACCTCAAAGTAGAACAGCAGATCCAGGATCAGATTTCGAGTTCTAACAGACCTCTGTCTCCATGTGGTCTAAAAACACTCATTCAGAAATAGGACTCCTGAATGAAAAAGCTTTGTAAAAACCACCCCTAGGTCTTATCATTACCTAAGTATCAGTTTCTTCTTTAGCTGAATCCAGAGTGTTACAGTCAGGAAAACACAAATAAATGGGAGTGCTGTCTGGAGCCTCTGATTTGCAGTTCTGCAGTGTCCTCTTGTGTTCATAAATGTAACTGACCTAAAGGGTGATCTTTCAGATTGGTTTGATTAGAATTTTGTACCGTTATCATCATTAAATATATACAGTGATGCTTGAAAGTTAGTGAACCCTTAATTTCTTATATTAGAAAACATACATAAACATATCCTAATAAATAAATGAGACACAAATATTGATTTTAATTGATTCAGTATTATCTCTCTGTAATTGACAAAAGTATACAAACCTACAAGATTAATTTGGTGATAGTATCATGGTTTTTGACCTGTTTTGCTGCATCTGTGCCAAAACAGCTTGCCATCAAAAACTATTAATTCTGAATTATACTGGCAAATTCATAAGGAAATCTGTCTGTGAACTGAATCTCAGGGGAAAGTGGGTCATGCAGTAGGACAATGACTCTTATTACACAGGTAGATCAACTAAAGAATGCTTAAAGAAGAAGAAAGTGAATTTTTGTCAAAGTCTTTATGGAAGAACAGTGAGCTGTTAATGTGAGGAAAGCCACCAACATACCAGAACTGAAGCTGTTCTGTATGGAGGAATGAGCTAAAACACCTCCAAGCCGATGTGCAGGACTGATTTACAGTAACATAAATGTTTAGTTGCAGTTTCTGCTGCACAAGCGATTCACACCAGGTACTGAGGGTTCACATGTAATATTGTATAATTTTCCCCAATAAATAAATGAATAAATAAATAAAATATTTAGGTCTTACTTGTTTTATTTCTCCTTATTTACTTTAAATGATTGTGAGAAAATCAGATATTGTTTTAGGTTCTCAATATATTTGTGGGTTCATTGGTCAGTTTGGATGGTAAATAAAATGACTATATTTGTGTTGTCATTCATTATTACTCCTGGTTTCTGGTTCCCCACCATTTTAAAGAAGCTCAAGTCTGCAAGTTCTGCTAATATGAAACTGAATCAAACTTTATGATTGTAAGCAAAGCTTTTACCATGACTACACTGACATAGTGTATTGTGGTGTTATAAAATTATAAAGTATAATTATACAGAATACTTTATAAAGTAAATTATTCCCCCTGTTTTGATTTGGTGGCTGCTCAGTCTGTTGTTATATGAGAGTAATTATGCCACTGTGATTCTCAAACAGGAAAGTTCAATTAAATTTAATACAGGTTAAATCTGTGCAGCACTTTTTACAGCAGACATTGTCAGATAGCAGCTTGGCTAGCCAGAGTTGAGAAATGTGGAGGAACCACTATGGATAGTGGCATTAATACACTTTAAAATGAACTACCAGACATTATTTTAATAATGTTCTCTGTCTTCAACTACATGTCAAGTGTTTTTTGGTCCTGGCCCTGGAAGATCCCTGCCCTGCACATATTAGTATTTTCCCTACTGACACACCCACTTTCACCCAGGAGAGAGTAGTCAAGTTAGTTGCTGTTAAGTAGCCAGTTAAGTAGCTGATTAGCTGTGATCAGGTGTGCTGAGAGCAGGGAAAACTATATTTTGCAAATGAGGGCTTGGGAATTACTGGTGCTGATTAGCGTGCTAGTATTCAGGCCAACACTAGATGGCAACAGTAGTATACATTTTAAACTTTCATGAAGTTCATTCATAACACAGACTGGACTGGTGGTTTTGTCTTTAAGAAGTTTTACCTGATTAAATAATCAAGCTTGAACTGCTGACATTATTTAAAGTGACATAACACAGCACAGAGATACACAACAAAGGAAATCCACAAAGGAAGCCTAGTGGATGTGATATTCCTCACAAAAAATATCAGATGACAGAATATCACAAAAATTATGTTATGAAGTTGCCCTGTATTTTTAGCCCTTAACCATATTTAAAATATGGTTAAATATCTTAACCATCTGTTTACTGTGCTGTATAGATCTAAATAATATATGCAGTAAGGTTTGGCTGCAGGATCACCAGTGAGACTTGCAGGAGTAAATGCAATGGAACTAAATGGGATGTTTCTGAAATCTGGATAGCAGGATTTCAGAAAATCACATCTTTCACATTCCATTGTATATTCTCAGTGACAGTAAGAGCTTAACTGTTGTCATTTTCTGATCATATTGGCTCATTTTTATGATTCTACTTATCGGTATCAGGAAAAAAAATTATCAGTAATAATGCTTCTTTTTGGCTGCCAGTGAAATGATTTAATGTAGTCACTAAGTCTTTTTAAAATCTGTATTATGTTTGAACCAAGCAAAATGATCTGCCAATAGAATAAGACACATTTTTATATTTAATATTTAAATAAAATGACCTAAAACAAGAAAAAAAATTATTTGGAAGTAGTCAAAAAATTCAACTCATAATGAGAAGTATTTCATATATTGCCTAAATTCAAATATTTTTGAGAGTTAGAGTTTTTTTTTCAGGGTGATTCCACATTTCAGTGTTTCTGCAAAAGGAAAACATTGGCATATGTTCCACTGGGGAACCCAGTGTGAGTCACACAGTGACGGCAGATGTGTGACAAATTTTCACAGTTCATGTGAAACTTTATTTAAATAAAGAGATTTTCAATAGTTTTACTGACCTTAATTATATTTTGTAAATACATAAATTTAGTATTTGATGGCTGCAACACACTGAACAAAAGTTGTGACAGAGTCATGTGTTTCATCCTGTTACATCACCTTTCCTTTTAATTACACTTTTTTTTATAGTTTTGCAACCAAAGATACTAATTGTTTTGTCCATTCTTGCTTGATATAAGACTTCAGCTGTTTAACAGTTGATGGTTTCTGTTGTCTGATTCTCCTCTTCATGATGTATGTGTAATGTATACGCCCTAGTGTGGTTCCATGTGTCTGTGTTTTGTTTTGTCCTCGTGTTCGTCTTAGCCACGCCCCGTCAGCTGTTTTGTGTTTCCCGGTCCTCCTCCCTTCCCAGGTGTAGTCAATCTAAGTTTAATATATATACCCCTGTGTTTCATGTCCTCGTCGCGTTTCGTTAACGTCATTCTGTGTTTCCTGTGTGTCGTAGTTCCCGGTCTTCCAGTTTGTTCTTCGCGTTTATTTTTTCGAGTTTGTGTTTTATGTCTTTTGTAATTTAACGTTGTTCATTAAACCCGTTTAATTTAATGTTCATTATTTTATGTAAGCACTGCACTTGCTTCCTATTTAATCACCGGACAATTGTGACAGAACGAAACGTCACGAAAAATGGAAGCAGCCGCTTATCCAAAGCCAGACCAAGGAATGTGGAGGCAGGCATTTGATCAGTGGCAACGGGAAGGGGCATAAAGGGAGGAGGGCTATGCTCTCTTCGAGACCATGAACTTGGTCGTGGAGAAAACGGGTGAGGGGTGGTTGAGAGATCTGGGTCGGAAACTAACAAGAATTAAGAATTACGAACCCAAGGCTGCTGGTCGGCGTTTCGCGTAAACGCCAGAGGCGCAGGGGAAGGCGCAATGACGAGCCAGCAGCTGAGGAAGTTCCTGCAGCTGCTTTGTCACTAAGGGGTGCCGTTTCCAGTCGCTCTGCCCCCAAGGTGCTCGAAATATCCAGTGTGCTTTTGGAAATACCACAGCACCTGGAGAATAAGGAAAAAACTCTCCACTCCAGGCCTCTCCAGGCGACCATCAAGGTCTGTGGGAAGTGTGCGACGAGGCAAATGCCCTCCCAAACGTTGCGACACATCACGGTGGAGAAGGGCACACAGACGGTGGCGTGGCAAGGGCAGGAGAAGCCAGAAGTAGCCGAGTCGACGAACCATGCCGGTGCATCGAGGAAATCAGAGGACTTTGCCTCTGTATCGAGGATGCAGCCTGTTCCCACCCTCATGGCGCTGAAGTCGCCGTGTCCCGCCCCCAAGCCGCAGGACCCTGTAGGTGCCACGTCGACGTCGCCGCCTAGCTCCGCCCTGGCTTCGCCGTCACCGCCTAGCTCCACCTGGGCTTTGCTGTCACCGCCTAGCTCCGCCCTGGCTTCGCCGTCACCGCCCAGCTCTGCCCAGACGTCACCAGCTGCACCTAGCTCCACCCTGACGTCACCTCCTACGTCCTGTGTCGTGGGCACGTCACTGTCTCCGGCTTGCTCCCTCCGTGTGTCGCTGGCCCCGCCCTGTTCCCCCTGGACGTCGCGGACGCTTCCTGGCTACGCCCGGACATCGCGGACGCTTCCTGGCTACGCCCAGACGTCGCGGGCGCTTCCTGGCTACGCCCGCACACTGTATTACATAATCTTTCATTTTAATTACACTGTTTAATCTTTTGGAAACTGAGGAAACTTACAAAAGTGTGATACTTATTTGAACTCTGTGCCAACTTTTGGCTGGTAAAAAAAAAAGTGTTGAAAATCTTTCTTTTGTACTTTAGTCAGTTAAATAAAAGTCAATATATATGATATGAACTAACATATAATCGACTTTTATTTTTATTGCATTTTGGAAAGTATTCAAATTTTTCTTGAAATGGGGTGTGTATATTAATAAAATCTGTTGCAATGATTTTCATTATACTGGTGGAATCTACTGTAAAATCTTATCAAATCTAAAATTGTATGGACCTGTATCATTGGATATTTCATCCTTAGCCCCACTGACCACAATATTTTCAAGTTGGTCAGGCATTTTAATTAGACATTTGCATCAGATTATGCAACAAAATCAGTAGTTATGAAGCCTACTGATTTAAGTCCTCTTTCCTCAGAAGGCTCGTTTGATTCCTGTGAATCAAATGAAAGTTAAACTAAAAGCTCACATCAGAACTAAAACCCGTTCTTCATAGAAAGTTTCACTGAGCAGCGTGAACAGCATACTTAATAAGCTTAGATTTCTTATAGCTTAAGAAGTGTAGAAACTGGGAATCTCATGTGGAATGTTATCCAAGAGCACAGAGGAACAGAGAGCATAAGTCTCCTTAAATTTTAACTTTATCCCATTTAGATTCATTCATAGTCCAATTTATGTTGCTGAAATAAGGAGCTTTGTTAATGAAAGTCTCCAAACGAAAAAGAGAACAATGAGATGTTTCAGTGGATCTCTAAGTACACAAACCCTTTAAAGGGTGCACTAGGTTCAGCCAGTGCCTGATTGCCTATTCGCTTGCTTGAATTATTGATGAATAGTCTATTATGGCTCTGACTGCACCCCTGCTTGCAGTGCCAGTGGTATAGTCTGGAGTGGTGTGTCTACATTTTGAGGTCTGTTCAATCAGTCCCTCCAAGAGTTAGTACCTGAGACGTGAGCTCCAAAAGAGAACGGACAGTTAACACTTCTGCCTCAAGAAAAATCATGCATAGCCTGCTGGATATGTACGGAAGAAGAACATATAAAGGCAAACGCCGCTCTCAGAGATGTAAGTAGCCTGTTTAAACTGACCTTGGTATAAAGTCTGCTTGATTTTTTTTTGATCAAATTTTTTACATTATGTAAACCTTAGAAGATTATATATATATATATACACATATATGTTAGCACATATGGAGACTCATAGTATCAGTTTAGTCCATTTTAGTTAATAACTGTGTTCATCTACCATGTTATTATTATAGGTTTAAATATCACATTTCTTTAACAATTTTCCACTTACCTCATATGTGTTTAATCAGCCAAGATATCTTTGGAGTACAAATATTGCTTCTTTATTTTAGAGCTGCAGCTGCGAGGCTATTGTTGCTAAGAGTAGAGTCACATAATTTACAAATGCTTAGTGAACTCCAGCCCTGATGTTTGAGTCTGAAATGGTTGCCTGTAGAGAGATTTGTTCACTTTTATACCTCACAATAAGTCTTACTGGGTCCTAAAACATGGCCAAGTGTCCTCCACCTAGAGCTAGATGTGGTTTAAACAGTTTGAGAGAATTTGGTGAAGTATTTTTATGCAAAAAGAAACGGGATGTTTGGGTGATTATTGACTTCTAGTGTGTTTTTGCAATGTTAGATTAACTGCAGATCTAAACTGAGGAAGAAAGATTTTGACACTTGCTTATTGATTATAGTAGAAAAAATATGAGTGGAAAATGTGTAAATTAGATTTTTCACTAAATTATTAATCTAAGCCTTTGAAATCTCTCTTTGAAAAAAGTATTGCTTTCCACTATTGAGTACGATAAATTTGAAAAAATACTCATATTAAAATGCAAGTTCATTCCAGCAACAAAGCAACAGTGGAATAAACTGGTGTTTACTGATTTATGTAGCAAACTTCTATTTTCATTCTGCTTAAAATTCCATAAATATAATTTCTTTTAGAGGTAATGTCAACACACTTCGCATTCAAACCATCTGAGTAATTAATGCCTCATGCTTTTCTATGTTCACACTGGGTTTTAAATGACTAATGTGGTGATACTGTTGTCCTTACATTTTAGATGTCAGATGTCAGTGCTTCGGAATAACTGTGTTGCTGCTCTCGTGAAATACATCCCTGTTTCCAGTGTCTTTAATTGAAGCAGGCCGATCAAAGTTGCCAGGGGTTCAGGGAGCGTGTGTATGGCGCATTGCTCTGAAAGTGAATGTGACGGGCTCCCAGAGGGTACAGTCTGTTGCAAACAGTTGCACGCTTCAGTCTCTTGGTTACATCATGAGGATACAAAAGGGAAAAACACACACTCACAGTGTAATGTATGATAATCAGGCCCTCGTTAGGGAAATGAACATGTCTGTCTGATACTGTGCCTTAATGTGCAGACAGTATTCTACACAAAGTAAAAAAAGATCTAAGAAGAGCACAGTTCCTGAGGGGTTGAGGGCATCTTGATGAAAGCCTTTTGTTTTAAAATTTTCTTATATTATTTAAAGGTCAAGGGTCAAGTATGAACCAAAACAAGAGTAGTAGTGCATAATATGTCGTATTCTTTATCTTTCATCTCTTATTGATCTTTCTCTGTCTCTCTCTTATATGTAGTGACCTCTTAGGGTTCGTTGTAGTTTCCTGCCCCAGGACTATAGGTTGCTAGGTGGGGCATTCATGGATCATCCTAGTCTGTTCAGCACAATTCACAGATGCTTGACTGGATTTAGATCTCACCTTCAGATTGTCAGCATGGACACTCTGATCAGTCTTCATACATAGCAAGCTGCAATGCAATTTGTGCTACAGAAGCTTTTTTGTGGGATCAAACCAGAAAAGCTAGCTTTCACTCCCCACAGCACCCACCAGTGAGCCTTGGGTGCCCATGACCCTTCCTTGGATCACTTTTGGTAGGTACTAACCACTGCATAACCTGAAACACTCCACAAGACCTGCCGTATTGGAGATGATCTTTTGTCTGTTGTCTAGTCATCACAATAAGGCCAATGTCAAAGTAACTCAGATCCATATCTCGCTCATTTTCCTGCTTCCAACACATAGATGACTATTCACTTTAACATAAAAATGTTTATCAATATTTTTCCACAATATGTTGCAGACAAAGGGGTATGGTTCAGTGGGGGTTCTGTAAAAAGCTTAATTCTAGATTTGGACATTTGTTTTGGACCTGTGTGTGAATGGAGTGGAGGGAGAGAGTGGAAATAAAAACTAGTTCCTGCTATGACCATTTATTTGCTGCACATAATTTTTTTTCTGGCATCAAACACATTTCTTCTCACAGTCCTTTTATGATGTCCCGCTGAGACTTTGTCAAATCCAGGCAATGGGCTTGTAGCTAGGTGTCAGAAGATGTGATTTTCAGGATGAGTTCATTACCACAGCACTTTCTGTTGCTTTTAGCACACATAAGGGCAACATGACACATAACACATTAATGCTCATTTTTGATATTGCTCATCTCAAGGCTGTTATATTCAATTTACAGAAATAACAGGTTCACCATTTGTCTCACAGCCCCACAGTCCTAAATGTCATGGTGCCTTACTTTTGCTTCTTGAGGTGCGAATCTACATGTAACAGCTAATTAAAATGTGTTTTAATGGAGAACATTTTGAATCACATAGATGTAAAAGCTTAAAAAGACCAAAGTCTGATGAATATCAATAGACCCATGTCTTCACCCTATTGCCTGCTCTAAAGACTTTTTTAATCTTTTATGTTAATAGAGAATTATATTAAAAATATCAACTTTATTGTATCAAAGTACTTTTGGAGCCAGTGTTCCTGGATGAAGATGTTAAGACGCTCAGCCCAGACTGACAGTTAATGCTGAACATTGTTCTCTACTGCTTCAGTTATGTTTTTTTGTATTAAAAGAGCAAAGGAAACCTGGAAAGAAAAAGGCAGCAAAAGCTTTGAGCTGTGATTGAGTCAGCAGGGTGTGCTGAGCGACCTTGAGAAGCACTCAGGAGCGATTGTCTGGATGAGTGTGTTTGTGCGAGCGGGTGTGTGTGTGTGCTCAGAGGCAGAAGCAGTAGCTCTGATATCCTCTCTGTCTGTGATGGAAAAGAGCTGAGCCATCAGTCAGTCAGACGGTAGACTGATGCATGTGTCTATGGAATCACCCCATACTGCTTTCACCTAATTTACTCCTGCACAGGACTGTCAATCATTAAAGGCATAGTTACCCCCATGTAGCTGAAAGCCAAGACGTTGCTGAGGTCTGAATGTTCTTTTAGTTGTTCTCCATGCTTATAGATAACCATATGTCATACAGTGTTAGAAACCACATAAGCAAGTCTTTTTTAAATTAATTGGGTTTTAATTTTCTTTCAAGGCAGTAGAATTCACTTTTTTAGAATTCAAATTTTTTTTTACATTTAGCTAAGCAAATAAGACATTACTTAAATGTGCACATATCGGCATATTTAAAAAAAAACCCAGAATACTGTCCTGTGGATGATTTAGAATTAAATTGTTAACTGTTAACATGAAACAGTTTATAGCAAGGAATTTACTGAACACATTACTGAAAAGTAATTTTCTTTTTTAATCAAGAAAACACTGCGCTCTTATAATAAATGGTTTTAAAGGCATTTTAGTACAACATCCTGCATGTATACAACCATGAGTAATATAATTGTTAATTAATGAACTAACATAAAAAATGATTAATGCCGATATTCTACAAGCTGAGATTATTGGTTCTTAAAGTAGAGAAAACCTGAACTTTGGATAAACATTTTTAATACACCTCAGAACTCCCTTATCTAATCAAATCGGGGAAAATACAGACTCTTGCATCATTGTTACTGTTAGTACAAAGTAAATAAATGCATTTGGTTATTTTGGTTTGGTTCTACAAAATAAAACAAGCTTAATATGATGACTGGTTGAAGTGTGGTTAGAGCACTTAATAAAATAAAAAATGCATTTTGGAAAAGGCAGCTCAACGTAAGTGTGCATGAACTGGCAGTTTAAAAGAAGGCATGTTATAGATGTAATGTATCCTGAAATCTAAAAAATTGTTGGAGGAATCAGTTTACCAACACCTTTGGTTTGCAATTTGGTGGATGGGAGTTAAAGGAGCTTGAGGTTCTATTACTTGTTAGCAAGCCTTGTAGCTCTGGTGTAAAACTATTAACTCACTTTAAGAGTTGGTTTTCAAGATGCACACCATACTTAATCTTGGGCTAAATTACATTAAATCCCACTTCTAGTAATCTGTACGCCATTTACTTTCAATGTTTTTGAAGCATTACAATATTACTATCCCCACAGACATTAACATGGCAGGTGAGCCCAGGGTGTACAGGCCAAAAGTAGGTCTAAAGAGGCCCCTCTCAGCTTTATACAGGTAAGAACTGTCATTCAGGTCCATACCCACTTGGTTTACATTATATATTATACATCTATAGGGTTTTTCATGTGAATTCTTGCAGTACTCTTCTAGGGCCAACATTTTTCTAAAGGCTCCATCACTGGCCACTACTTACCTACTCAGGAGATTTGGGGCATTACCTTTTCCCCAGTGGGGATGACTTTATAAAGGTGTCATCATATTCTTGACAAATATTCAAAATGACAAAATTCTTGCCTTTTCTTTTCATGTTGAATAATTTTAATATCTAATCCTTTATTCATTTTGGGAGGGGGGGGGGTTTGACAGAAAGCAGTCAATAGCCACCTTTAGTACTTACAGATGAGACAATATAGAGACATGGTCTGAGACTGTATGAAATGACTGTGATTGTTTTAATCTCTATTTAATTGAGGTTATAAAGAGTGTTTCACTCTAGCTTGCTTTTCTAATGAGACATAGTACAGCACAGCTAGTCAGAATGTAAAATGTTTACATATGTCTTAAGGGCACAGTAAAATTCAATAGAAAATAAGAGGTAGGAAAATGATCATGTTAAATCAAGTGTTTATTAACTATGCACACAAAGACATCATAAGTGAACAGGGGGAAATAAGAAATACAAAAAAAAAAAATGGTAACAGTCACTTTCACCTCTTTCTTCACAGTGGTTATGGGTTTGACTATGACTTCTACAGGGAGGACTTCTATGGCAGGTGAGTCTATATGTTTCTAGACTATTAGATGCTGCACAAGTTGGTGCAGTTTCTTAAAGACGCAATGCAATAATTAACTTCAAATGTGTATGTAATTTCCACATGAATCATATACACTAAATTTTTTCTGTGTATTTTTGGCAATAACTGGTTGTAATTTATTCAGGTGGAAACGGTTTATGCAAATTGTTTGATGAATAATGCGTTTCAAGATTTATATGTTACCTGCTTGGTGCTTTAATATCATCTCATCATTTCCCACTGTCCTTTTTGGCATTCTGAAAATGGAAAAAAAAGGTAAGCCCATCTAAGTGAACAGGAAGGGGCCATGATAACCATAATGAATGCCACTTTTATTTGGTTATACGTCTATTCATTGTGCAGGCTAATGCTGGCCATACAGCCCTCTTGGGAAGTAGTGGCTGAATGTCAGATGGCTTTGGGGGTCGGTATGGGGCGTTCATCCCGTCTCTGACATTTTCATGTGTTTGTTTTCTCCTCTTCTTCAAGCGGGGGCAGTTTTTTATGTGCCTCTCCGGAAAATAAATCTGTCTGTGGCGACAAGCACAGCCCCACCGGGTGCTGTTATGCAATAATTATGGAAGAGAAGGGAAGATAATTATGCTCGTCACTTTCTGAAGTTCTGCCCTGAGGGGGGAAAGGACGGGAAGATGATTAGGCCACACAACGTCGTGCAACCTGCTCATCTTAGCAATGCACTGACTTTATCATGGCCACATTCCATCTCCTCATTAGTGGAAGACATAACAGCATCAAAAGGTCTTGGTGTCTTGTTACAAAGGTTTTTTATGAAATTAATTTTTGGCATCATCTTTAGCAAAATCAATGACATTATCAGCAAACACATAAGGGTGACATGTTCCATGTTTTTTAAGTCTGGCAAAAATCTAATTTAAACAATTTTCCCTTTACCCAAACTGACCAGCCAAGACATGTTTAGTGTAAAAATGTTTTACTGTTGAGGTAAAAAGCCAGTGTACATAACAAGTAATGGAAGTGTGCACACCTTCATGCTATCCATATGCCTAAATCCCACTTGCCTTAAATTGTGTTGAGTTTAGTAACCTTAAATAGACAATCTCACAGTAATTACTTATGTTATATTATATTAGTTTTCCAGAAATGCTGACAAACAGATTCTTCTGGCATTGAGAATCTGGACTCTCTAGGGTACAATCTAAGTTTTGAATTAGAATTAGAATCATCAGCTTTATCGGCCAAGTATGTTCACACACACAAGGCATTTGTTTCATGGTGTCTCTCTAGAAAGGGTGTGTAAGACAAAGTACATGTAAAATACAAGGTACTGTCCCACTACACTGCTCCCTGGTGCTGTTGATAGCTGCCTGCTGCTCCACGTGTGTACGTGTGATGGGTTAAAGGCTGAGGTCACATTTTGTTGTGGTGCTTAAGTGTGTCCACTACGACAAATAGTCATTTTCACTTTCAACACAATATATAGTACACAGTATACAATAGACTGTACAGACTAAAGTATACAAAACATGGCATACAATATGCATATATTGTACAAAATATAATGTACAACATACAGTACACAATAAACAATCAACAGTGTATACTACACAGGTGTAGGTTTAAATAGGGAGTGTATGGGGAGTTTAGACCTAGTCAAGCCTTTAAAAGAGTTTTTTAGTTTAGTCCCTGATGGCAGTACATTATACAAAAGTAAATCTCTATGGAAAACCTGTCAGGGTAAAAATTCAGATATCGAGTTATTCATTATAGACTAACCTTCAGTTTTAAGGACAGAACCTGTTCTGCATGCAGGAAACAAGCTAAATTATCTGCCACTCTAGTGAGAAAATTTCACCTAAAAAAAATTATTAAAAACAAATTTTTTTTTTTTTACTTTCTCATAATACACTTACAGTTATCTCAAAATAATAAATGTTAGTTATACCAATACTAAATTTAAGAAAATTAACTTGTCAGAATATTTCAGTTCAACAGCTTAAGTAGAAATGATGCTAGTTAGCACACTTACAATCCCAGCTACCTGCTTGCCAGTTTGTCTTGTTTGTGCAGTTTGTCTTTCCTTTAAACACCACATTTACTTAATATAGGGTTGTGCTCATTTTATTAAAGGGGAATCTCAGTAATAGCATAGTAAAACTGACATAATCACACACTTAAAGTTGGAAATATAAAGTTTTATGTATTTGCTGCATCAAATTTGTCAATCCTAACTGAAGCAGTTTTGATGTTTTTGGGGTTTTGTGGGGCAGGGATTGAAATTTAATGAGTTGTGCATAGAGTTGCAAGTTAAGGGCATGTCTGAGGTGGGTTGCGAGTCATTCATACTGTGAACAGCTGTGCATCAAACATCACATTTCATAAAAAATACTGCTGTAAAAAGTCAGAAATCTATCTTTTTGCTGATCACTGTATGTGGATGGTAAAATTGTGTCAATTAGATATTTTGCACAGCATTAAATTGCATTAATTAAAACAGCACATTAAATGGTGTGATGGCTGATGCCTTTCTCTCTCTTTCTCTCTCTCTAGGCTGTTAGATTTTCATGGGCAGATGACAGTACCCCCTCGGGCCATGGTGCCTGTGAAGCGCTCCCGTGTGCTGGTGCCCTCAACACGCAGGACAAAACCTTCTCAGACTTCAAGAGGGTCTTCCTGCTTTTCCCCAACAAGGGCACTGACCACTAACTCCTCTAGCTCCAGAACCAAGGGTTTGTCATTGTTATTCTCCATTGATTTTCACCTCTTTATGCACTTTATACACCCTGTAAATGTTAGGTTTGCATACATTAGTCACTGATAAAAAAAGAAAATGTAGTTATTAATGCTTTAATATTGAAAATTCAGCCAATATTACAGCTGAAAACATGACAAACCATTTTTTCTACCCATACACTGAACATGGTAATTAACTCATGAGCTAAATCAGGTGTGTCTGAGGAATAAAATCAGCCAACTGTGTTGGACTGGAACTGATGACCCCTGGCCTTAAGATTATCAAGCTGCTAGCTAATGGCTGTAATTATGTTTCAACATACGCTCACTGAAATTGATGCATCTGGTGTAAATTTTCTGTATTTTCTTTTAAAAATCTAAACCCTCACAAACATAGTACTTTTTAAAAGTCTAGAATATCTCAGAAAAAATAAGTTATAATATTTTAAATTTAACCTTCTCCGAAAACTCAAAACTGAGTAATTGAGAATTCACCAGTGTTGTTGGGAGCAATATGGAGTTTAATTTTCACGAATCTTCATTTAACTGACATGAGTACAAATAAAATATTTTCAATAGTTTTACTCACAACTTAATTTTATTTTGTATATGCACATGTAGAATTTGGAAATATATACAAATTTGATGGCTGCAACACACTCAACAAAATTTGGGACAGAGTTAAGATTAAAAAGTGCACAAAAGTAGCATCCACCAAAGGCTTAGTCTCTGTCAGGATATACAGACAGCTGGAAGCCAATGCAGGTCAACAGTGTGTTTATTTGACGAAAGCAGGCAGACAAATCCAAGGGGTGATCCAGAAATCGTGGTCAGGAACGCGAAGGTCAAACGGGAACAAGGCAATATCAAAGGCTAGGCTAACTCTTAGTCGCAAAACAGACAAATGCTCGATACCAATAATACTTTTAACTAGTTACGCTCAGTGCACCGTACAGGACGAGTAGACTACGCATCTCTCCTGTGTTCCAACCCTACCAAAATACCCCTCATGATAGGGACCTAACTAGTTGCACCTGGAAGGGCTGGTCCAGTTAATACTCTGGAGATGTATGTACAGCGCCGACTGCTGGGTGGGGGTAATTCCCCTCCTTCTGTCGAAGTGGATCTCACCCTTTCCCTCACAGTCTCTGCATGCAAGAATGGGTCTTGGCTTACCCCTTGGTGCCAAAATTCTAAAAAGAGAACTGTTTGTCAGTTCTAAAGGAACATTTCTCAATGTAAGAGTGCAGAGAAAGTTTTTATCGTGAAATCTCAGTGCATAAAGGGCAAAGTCGAAAGCCATCAATGTATTTGATTTGTGAGTCCTCATGCGCTTACACACTGACTAAGAAACTGTTATGCTTCTGTGACAAATATAGCCACCTGTGCTCAGGAAGACTTCAGGAAACCATTGTCACTTAACACAGTCTGTCACTGCATCAAGAAATGTAACTTGACACTGTATTACACAAGGAGGAAGCCATACACAAACCTTCTTGAGCTCATCTCAGATGGTCTTTAAAAAAATGGAGTATCCCAACTTTTCTGGAAATGGGGATGATATTGTTATAGACTCCATTATTATTAACATCTGTTTAACATAAAAGGTATAAAAAATAATAATAATAATATAAAAAATATAAATAAATAAATATAAAAATTAATATTTTGCTATTATGTCTGTTACACCATTTTCTTGCCATGCTTGAGACCTAATTTTTTCAGTACGATTGCTCTAGCTCTTGTCATTACATTTACTCTAACTTTCATTTTTTGGTTTTTGGTTAAAAATGGTTGAAAATCATTTCTTTACAATAACTGGTTTAATTACTCATTGGTGTTATAACTGGCATAATCACTCATGTCAGGTATTTCAGTTCGTGTCTGGAAGCTAATAGGCTTTTCAACTTGCCTATATTTTAAAAAAAGCACAAAACAATTTTCAATATATTCAACCTTTAAATAAATAATGGATCATGTTTTTTTTACATTTTGGGCTGTTTCTACAAAACACATCAATGTCTTTCGCAGGATTTCTGAAGACTGATTCACATGAGTTATTGTGAGATTTTTTTCAAAATACTAAAAGGTCAAACTGTTGGTTACTGGTATCAGCCACAACCTGGTCTTATTGGCTATTTTTACAGGTATAGAAATTTCATTTGTGAACATATCTAGTAATTGTGCAGTTACTTGAAAATGGTGCTGTTGATCATACAGGCTTTTTCTCCCTTAGTAAAGTCAGATCAACTGCTGACCATAAAGCGAGAGCTGATGCAGATCAAGACCAAGATTGACTCGTTGCTGGGCTGGCTGGAGACAGTGGAAAGGCAGAATTTTATGGAGACAGGTGAGGGTCAACTGATTGGAGAGAGTGGAGGCCAAGAAAGGAGAGTGAAGAAGATACATCAAACCTGTAAACCCTCATGATAAACATGTCTGCTGACCTACATCTGGTGCATCTTGCCATCTAGTTGTAGATACATTACCCAACTCTTAACAAACCTGGTTACACTCATATTTCACTGGTGATCTTTTACAGATTTATTAGGTGTGTTCCAGAAGAGGAACTACCAGACTGTGCCCTACATTGGCTTTCCAGGACCAAAGCATCAGTGCCATATACTAATAAAATGGCTTTACAAACGCAGTTTTTTTTATGTGGCACAAGTGGTACTCTAATGTATCTCTATCAAACTTATCAAACCTCAGATCAACTTGATATTATTATATACTGTGGCACAATCGGGACAATACATCCAAATACAGTGATATTACATTTTTACCATATTGTCCACCATTGCTCATTAAACAAAGTCTGTCTGTAAATTTGCTCTCTTCACTATCTAGTGTAGTAAAATCAAAATCAATGAAAGATTATAGGTTTGAAATGGCCTTCACTTTTTTCCAAACTTAAATATTATTTAAAAATATGTTACGCATGTTAGACATGCAGTGCATGCAGTATTTCTGAACTACAAGAAGGGTGTTTCAAGAAATTACTGGGATACTGGGATTTCAACAACATACTTTGAGTAAAATTGCTGTCAATGTGGTGGTACCTTCAAGGGTAAATGTTCTAATACCTTTGACAGGGAGCATAATTGTTCAATATTTCACTGCAGTTATTTTTTAAGCTGCATTGACTCCTTGCCATCTACCTTGACTTCAAGCTTTTTATATAATTTTTTTCTCTGTAAAATACTGAAGTTGTTAAAAGGTACAAATGGCCTTTCTTCCCATGAGAATATAAATGAAGGTCACCTTTAAAACTCAATTAAGACACACAATATAATAAAGTTTCCTGCCCCATCCTTCTCACTCTTTCTGATTCTCTGTCTTTTGCTAGTTTCGCACCGAAAGTGTGAGGATGTCTATCCATCTCTTCATAATGACACAGCGAGTCATTCAGCAGGGGGTGCAGACTGGGAGAATTTGGGAGGAGAGTATGGTGAAATAACAGATCGAGATGAGGATGACTACGATGATGATGGAAATGAAAAATTGGTGAGGAGCCCATTCAGGAGTGACCTCTTGTCTGTAGCATAATTGAAATCCATTGGGGTGAAATTATGCTACATGTATTTACATGTATTGCTGCATTCTTCTAACCACAGATGGAAAACCACTTATCTGATGTGGACAACTGAATATGGTTGGTATGCTCTATTTACTCACAAGCCTTTATGAAGTTATTCTGGGGAGGGTGTCATTTAAAGCAGGTCTTTCAAAATCAACATGTTTGCTTAATGCACCAGTGGAGGAGAAGAGGGAGAGGAGAATAATGACATTATGATATGATTGTGCAGTGAAATTTATTTCACCCACCATTTCCCAGTGTCCCATAATTCCCAGCATTTTTACTCTGACTGCAATTTGATGCATTTAGGAGGAAGTCTGCTGCCTTAGTCCTCCACTGACAAAACACCATATGAACATCAAATATGTACAACATACCTACATTTATGTGCTTCAGTTGCTATGCTGGCCACCTACTAAAATACCTTTTCACAAAACCAGTATAATTTGGTGGGCTTCCACCACTGAGGACAAGCTTATTACCTCTATTTAGGCCAAAATTGAACTGTTAACAGTTTTTCTTTTTGTGTTTTTCTTTAGGAGCTTTTAAGCTGTAATTAACCTGGACATTTAAAGGGACCTTTGACAGTCATCATTTCTCAGAAGGATTACTCTTACTTGCCTAAGAAGACTCACAGATGGCACAACACACACGCTTGAGAAACAGCAGCAGCATTTATTTGCAATGGTGTGCTTTAATAGTTGCTGCACACAAAAGATTGAAAGCCTTCAGACCGTTTTGCGAGTAGAATTTTGTAACTGAATTTTATCTTGTAAGTATATGTGTTTAATTTGCTACCACAAACATTTGTATTATTCGTATTACTAGGCAGGGTTGGAAAAATACACTTGTTAATTTGTACTTCTGCAGCATCAGCCTAAAATCAAGATTGATATTTTTTTTTACTTTTACATTTATTAAAGGGACATTCTCAACCAACTCAACTGAACCATCAATACCATCATTTAGTCATCATACTTGCATCATAGAGTGGTGCTACATTAGTCTTAATAGTGTGATTCAGATAGGAAAAAACCTTCTAATGTATCTTTAAGGTAAGAGGAACTTTGGTTGCAGGCAGTGTTGACAATGGAAGTTAGAGTTAAAATACTATTAGCTTGATTACCAACGGGATTCCAAATGAAAGCTGGGTATTTGGTGGTACAGTGGTGTAGTAGTTGGCACTGTTGTCTCACAGTGAGAAGGTTCTGTGTTTGTCTCCTTTCTTCCTGGAGTTTACTTATTCCCCCTGCATTTTCACTGGAAGCTCCTCCTACAGTCCAACAACATGTATTGGGGTGATTGAACTGTGCAATGCTGCACTACGAAATAACATGATAAATAGCATATTAAACACTTGTAGGCAGGAATGCTGCTTTTAGCTAAATTCACCATACTATACAGCTTAATGCACATTGTTTGATTTCCTGCTTTTTTTGATCATGTGACTTTTCCCGCCTTTGAAATGTGTTCTGATTTTCCGAGTACGTCAGCATGCACCAGTGAATGGGGAAAATTAATCCTAAACAGTAATATAATGTTTTACCTCCCACTTCATGCCCCCTCATGTAACAAACACTGCCTATCACTCATGTCACAATGTGGAAAGAAAAGTGTTATGAAATCTGATTCATGTTTAAGTATAAGTACTGTGTCAAACTCAAAGGTGGAGCCTGACGTATACTTCAAGGAAAGTGAAAAACTACATACAAGAAAAGAAAATGAATATATATATATTTTTTTTTTTCCTCATTAAAGTAACTTTAATGTTGGGAACAAGCTGATCATGCTCTACATAATTAAAACGAGTTTGCCTCTTAATAACCCATTTCAACAGACATGTATATGTTTTTAAAAACTTTGCATATACAGAGAGTGTGATGTCACAACCTCCCCATTACACTACAACACAACCTCAGCAGAGTAGGCCTCAGTTGTGGTACGATGACTAATGACTGGTATTGGTCCTTCCACAAAATTATTATAGTTTATTAGTATAGATTGGATGTTTTGATAAAAACAAGTCAAATTAAATGTTAAAAAAAAGAAAACTCTGCTGGTCTAAGATCTTTCATTAATAATTGCTTTTAATGTCTTAATGGCAATGTGAAAACTATTTTTTTATGTATTTAGCCAAATGTACATGTATTCTGTTTCAATCATATTCAAGAAATTTTCTTAAATGTGTAGTAATTAAGTACAACTGAAACATTTCATTTCAAAACATAATTGTACTGTAATCAAATAAAAAAAACACATTTTTCTAATAATGGAAAGCTGATAAGAGAATAGCACTGAGCTCACTGTCAACAACTTGTTTCACTGAAAAATGAACACTGATGAAAGGCAGTTTGGAGCCAAACCCTAGTCCCTAGTACTAAATTGTTTCCACTATTAACAGTCTGAGAGAAATGGTTCTAAATTAGACTAAAGTCTTTTTATATTAATCTCCAATTATAAGTTAGGAAGGTTTTGTGCTTATCTTGTAAAATTGTCAAATTGTCTGACAGCAACAATATGTTTATAAAAGTTCCTATAAAGAATATCGGTGTTTAGCATTGTTAGTGAACAGAAACAGATTTTCCTCTTTTTAAATAAAAGCATTTTAAAAAGGAAAGTACACACTGCTAACGTTTCAAAATGCATCATTCACCCCCGCAGTGAATTTTTAAAGGAGATGAAATTAAAAACAGACAGATGTCATTTACATATAATCGTTACAGCAGTTAGTTCAGGGAGGAATAATGTACACAAACCCACATAAATGGATTGAGCTCAGGGGAAAAAACAGACTCCACAGCACTTGGCTGGACGTGTGATTCATTGAAAAGAACAGTTCAAAACAATCAATTCGAAATGAACTAAACTTCGCTTCAGTATCAACATAAGGGGACTTGGGCGTTAGAAAATTCGGGCTGCGTCCAAAAATCGTTAATGTACTCCCGTCCTCTTGTAGCAGTAACTGGGAAAATATGATATCTGCATCACTTCGACTACTGATGAACAATCAACAGCTTTATCTCTCTTCAATCGTCTCGAAACACCCCTAACACCTCTAACTAGGAGGATGGGTGGGGATATTGGACACAGCCTCGGTCACCAGCCGGCTGTAACGTAGGGATGTAAACAGATAAATCTCAATTCTCATTGGCTATCAGTCTGATAGACGGGGACGCTGACCACTGTATTAACATGGAGCCGCGGGAGAGCAGCTAGTAGCTACGCCTTCTGGAGCGCATCAACGGAAGTCCCACCCCTTAAAGCGGGTTGTTTAATTTTTTCAGCTATACAGTACAGCAAGAGTTTCTCTGAGCTTGTCCCATTAGAGTAAGTTCACTTCATCATATTCATAGCACTAATTACATATTATTTATATTTTATAATTATTCGCAATTTAATTATCATGAATGCATTGTTGTTTAGCCTATGAGTTAGCAAGTCTGTTAGTTAGACAGCTAGCTTAGAGCTACCGTTAGCATACGTGACCTGGCTGGGACCTCCTCACAGAAATGTACAGTTAATCGTTAGGCTTCAGGTAGAGAAAGTTAAAGCTTGCTTTTTGATCAAATTAGAGCACTTCTCTTTGGCTAACGTTAGCCCGTTGACTAATTCAGTTCTGCACGGGAAGGCTGACAGCCTGTTACTAGAAGCAATTACAGTTGTGCCAAACGGAGATTTCTTACTAGGATTAAAACCTACATCAGCTAACTTTAAGCATCAAGAACTCCCCCTTCATGTGTACCATATCCTTAGGCTTGTTACGAGCTAAACAACTTCATACAGTTAGGGCAACAGTAACTAAGTCCTGTATTTAACTGGCTACGTAGGCAGGGTAACGTTTATGCAAACAAAACACACTTGTGTTCACGCTATACCATGCCGGTTTGTTTACATGGTTTTTTACTAAATGAACTGCTAAATAAAGTCCAGACATATCCTTTATTCCGTACGTAGTTTCCACAGTCGCAGACACAATGGTTTTAGCTATTATAACGTATTATAAAGCGTCCTCGGTTCAGACTAGTTCTCAAGTCAACAAGTCAGTTTCCTTTTTGCTGCTTTCACATGCAGGTTTATCCCATAAAACATTTTGACATGTCTGGTTGTGCCCCGGCCCTCATAACACCCCATTATTTATTCAGTAACAGGTTATAGCAATTTTAAGGCCGATCTAGGCAACTACACAGGGACCCTGAACTCTCATGACATTTAATTGTATGCTGATCCAAAGGAGGTCTTTAACCGGTTAGTAATGCTATTAGTACATAAGGATCAAGTTTGTAGCAAAGAACTGCACGTTTTCATATATTTTCTGAGTCATAAGGTTGGCTAACGTCATTTGTTTTAACAGGTAGCACAGGTCATGGCTGTTGGAGAGCTTTGCTTAATAGATAAAGACATTTCAAGGTAAATTTCATGTTAATCTAAATCCACTGAAATCACATAATAGTGCTTTCTCTGTTTGGGCTGCTGCACTTTAGGGGAGACCAGTTTCAGTCCTGGAGAGCTTACAGACTTTACAGTTTCCAGGGTTTGAATTCCCAAAATGCTAAGGGCAGACATAACCCACTAGGACCATCACATCTCCCAAGCCTCGGTCATAACTGGCTGATTCAGTGAGTTTTAAAAATATTTTAGGCACCACATAGAGAATGACATGTAGCTCTCAGCTGAATGACAGGAAGTGAACATTCAGACACACAATCAGCTGAAAAGCCTTTAAAAGTAAATATATAAAAACAAAAGTGTGTTTAAAAGTCAGTGATTAAAATAACAGATAACAAATAACTCAATATCAGAATCAGAATCAAAATCGGTTTTAATAGGCCAAGTATGTTTGGCCTGTACACACAGGATTTGTTTCTGGCTGATATATATACACACACACACACACACACACAC
>JBBPDA010119519.1:0-27040 GCA_037974385.1 Arnoldichthys spilopterus | reverse complement strand
TGGAAATAATCATCAGACCTGATTGTAACAACTCAAGTTACCTGTCAATTGTCAATATTCCAGCATGAGTATCAGCAGACAGCCCTAGCATCAATATATCTTGTCTAATCTAGTAAAAGAATTAGAAAATCATTCATATATTTATTTGTTTATCCTTTCTTGTGTATATAACCCATGGCATTTTTTATTTTGGTACAGGTTGTCTGGTTGTATGATCACAGAGGAAGGCTGTTGTTCTCTGGCCTCAGCTCTGAAGTCAAACCCCTCCCACCTGAGAGAACTGGATCTAAGCTATAATCACCCAGGAGAAACAGGAGAGAAGCTGCTTTCAGCTAGACTGAAAGATCAAGCCTGCCAAGCTTTACTTAGGTAAATGGTGCATTTGAGTTTTCAATATATATCATATGATATAATATTGCCCTGTCACCTCACAGCGAGAAGGTCCTGGGTTCAATTGCTTGGTCGACCCTGAGTGTCTTATTGCCTGAGGGATGAAACTAATACACATTCTGGTAGTGAAGGCCCCAATGCTTCGGTACCTTCTTCCAGATGCAGGAGGAGAACAGTTTGTGTGTAGGGTCTGTTGGGTCCATGCTGGTGGCTTTGGGATGCAGCGTGAGGTGTAAATGTCTGTGATGGAGGGGAGAGAGAATCTGATCTTTTCAGCTGACCTCACTATCCGCTGCAGGGATCCAGTTCCATAACTGTGCAATTCCCACACTACACACACATATATAAAACTTTCAGTCTCTACACACATCAGTGAGCTTTGGGCAGCCATAATCCTGTCACTGGTTCTCATTCTTTGGATGGTTCTCAGTGTAACTCACGTCACCTGCCGGTGGTTTTAATGTTTTGGCTGATCAGTATGTATTGTTCTCTGTTTCAGGATGGACCCTAAGGGTGAACATTTCATAAAACCAGGATTCAGAAAGTGTAAGTCCGTGTCCTCCTTCACTCTCTTCCTTGATCTGTTTTTCTTGGTCATGTATTATCTAGAGGGTAATGAAGCAACCACTGTCCTGCAGATGCCCGTAGACTCACACTGGACCCAAACACAGCACACAAACACCTGTGTCTGTCTGAGGCCAACCAGAAAGCAACACACATGAACGAGAGCCAGGATCATCCGGAGCATCCAGATCGATTTGAGGTGTTTTCACAAGTGCTATGCCAGGAGAGTCTGTCCAGTCGCTGTTACTGGGAGGTCGAGTTTGAGGACTCCAGCCGTGAAATAGGTGCAACCTATCACCAGATACAAAGGAAAGCAGATGAGCTGAGTATATGGGAAGCTATGGCTCAGCTCGGACTGAACAACGTGTCTTGGTGTTTTGGCAGCTCTCAGAATCGCTACCATGCCCGTTATGATTCGCTGTACACCGACATACCAGCTTCTGTCTCAAGATCCAGCAGAACAGGAGTGTTTCTGGACTGGCCGGCCGGCATTCTGTCCTTCTACAGTGTCTCTTCTGATGCTCAGACATTGTCTCACATGCACACATTCCGAGCTGCCTTTCAGAAGCCCCTGTATCCAGCCTTCTATGTAGGCTCTGGCTCCATGTCTTTATGCCAGATGGACTAACGTAACCCTTTTCCCACTTGTTTTAGGAGTCACCCAGTTGAGTGTGTGTTTGCTTCATGGTCTTTCTTGGTGGTGAGGCGCAAAATAGTCCCCCCAAAATGATTTAGTTAAGATTCACGATTTTACCATCAACAATCAACATCAACAACATTTTGACTTTACATTGGGTGGAGAGGAGTTAAAATGGTTGTATTGGTGTTAGGGATGTGTTGTATGGTATAATTCACCACCACTTGTCTGAACAATTTCACACTCTGTTCGTATCTCAGCCTTTGAACCATGCAGAAATGCAGAAAAACTGGTCAAGCAACAAATCCCTTCTCTTCATCCCTCATGTACTTTTTTAGATAAGAGACAAAATAATGAGCAAATTACAATTAAATAGTTTGTTTTTGTTACAAACCGTAAAAAAAAAACGGTCAAAAAAATAACAGTATTACACTAGTAATAGTGCACTTTCCTGGAGGGTTGGTATCCAGGATGAGTTGGTGGTGTCCCTGCCAAACACACCTTCCACTCAACTGTTCATCGTCAGGTGTAGTGTTTTTGAAGAGGTGAATTTCCAAACTGTGGAAGAGACATGCATGCCAGGAGCAGATTTTGGCAGCCTTGATCTACAGGCTCTTCCCATTACAGCCCAATGTGCAAACTGGACAGTGCCATCTACTGGAGACCAGATATTAAAACACCACAACTCACAATGAACAGAACTAATTTTAAATTCAATTTTATTTCATTCAGTTTCATTTTACATTGAACACACTGTTTCACCAGATCCCCTGATCCGAAACAGTTACAACTTTCAAGACGTTCAAGTATGGTAAACTCTGTTGATGGCCTTACCTAGTGTTTTTCCACAATGCTCTCATGTTTTCTCTGCTCTAGCACATCTGTCTCAGCTCAAAATATATCTTGAGGTTTATACATCTTGAGGGATACACCTGCATTTGGGACATACTGGCATGTGCAATAAATGAGAATTTGCTTAGATCATAACCTTAATGTAATTTAATGACAATTAAAATGAATAAAGCTGTTTTAACTCAAATCTGACCACCATATTGGTTTTGTAAGCAACTCTGATTGGCCTTCACATCTATGTAAGGAATTTTGGCTAATAAGCCACTGCTGGCTTAACACAAATGTGGCTGAACTAACCAGCCCGATAACCAGCACTCACTCAAACATCTGGAAAAGAAATACAGAAACTCAAATGGCTCAATCTGAGAGCAAAATCTAACTGTAGCAGTTTTATCTGAACGTTCCAAGATTTTCCAAGAAAAGTCACAAATAGAAACAACAATGACCGTTTCCATGGTTACATAACAGCAATGGAATGAACTTATCCAAAGTAAACTTAAGACTTTATCAAAATATTCCAACAGGCCACAAAACTTTTTTCTTATCCCTGTTGGTCCGGCCACCACCACAGGCTAAGGTATCAAAATGAAAAAATATCAGAATATTTTATAATAATATTTCATGTCATTCAGTAGTAAATGTCAGTTCCCACATGGCTACGTTCACATTAAAGTTGAAAAAAAACCTTAAGCCTAAGAGCTGTGTGGACACCAAATCCTGGCTGAGCCAGTTTGGCTACATTCACGTTACAACCTTTTAGGCTTAATCCCATTTTCTTGAGCTAGCTGCCATCATGCCTTAATGGTCAGAATTTATGTTTGTATAAGGAACCTATAACTGCATGCACACATGCTTCATGTGAAGGATCCATGAGGGACATCAACATCAACAACAAAAACAACAACAACAAAACAAACAAACTTGTAGCATGAAGGCACTTATTCTTCACTGGTGCCTTTCATCTAGAGCTGGAGCGGAGTGTTGGAACTCTTTCCAGAGATGGTTAGCTCTTCCTTGCAGCGTGACGCCTTTTCTGATGGCTTTGAAGGTGCGACAACTGTGTGAAGGTCTTCCCACACTGGGAGCACTGGTATGGCTTCTCTCCTGTATGTAGTCTCTGATGGATTTTCAGACTCTGTGAGTGAGTAAAGGTCTTTTCACACTGAGAACACCGGTAAGGCTTTTCATTCGTATGTGTTCGCTGATGGAGCCTGAGATTGGAATACCTCGAGAAGCGCTTTCCACAGGAGGGGCACTCGTAAGGCTTTTCTCCAGTGTGTGTTCTCTGGTGCCTTGCTAATATGGACGAATTGGAAAACCTCTTCCCACAGACGGAGCAGTGGTACGACTTTTCTCCTGTGTGTACTCGCTGATGGGCTCTGAGGCCTGAAGACTGAGCAAAGGTCTTATCGCACTGAGAGCACTGGAAGGGTTTTTCTTTCGTATGGATCCTTTGATGCTTCTTAAGCAACGAAGGGTACATAAACCGCTTTCCACACGAGGGGCACTGGTGAGGCTTTTCTCCGGCATGAATCATGCAATGTGCTCGAAATAAAGCAGAGCTGGAGAACTGCTTTCCACAGTCCAAGCACTGGAAAGGTTTTTCTCCAGTATGTGTTCTCTTATGTGTATTCAGTACTGATGATTGTGCAAATCTTTTACTACACTCAGTACAGTGGTAAGGCTTCTCTCCGGTATGTATTCTCTGATGTTTTTTAAGGTAAGCCAAGCGTGTGAAAGCTTTGTCACAATGCGAGCACTGGTAAGGACTTTCGAAAGAATGCAGCCTCTCGTGGACTGTAAGGCTTCCTGACTGACAAAGTCTTGTTGCAATGAAGGCATTGGTACGGCTTCTCTCCAGAATGAACTCTCTCGTGGATTTTAAGTTTCGCCAAAATAGTGAAGGCCTTGCTGCACTGAGAGCATGGGTAAGGCCTTTGTTTTATGTGTACGCTCTGGTGGCTTCTAAGGCCCGACGAGCATGAGAACTGTTTCTCACAAACGCGACACTGGTAGGGCTTCTGCCCAGTATGAATTCTCTGATGGATTGTCAAGGTAGAGGAAAGCGCAAATGCTTTATTACACTCAGAGCACCGGTATGGTTTCCTCCCGGTATGGATTCTCTGATGACTGGTAAGGGTTCCTGAGTTGCTGAAAGCCTTACCACACCATGAACACTGGTAAGGCTTCTCTCCGGTATGTATTCGCTGATGGATTTTCAGGTATGCTGACTGAACAAAAGTCTTCCCGCAGTGAGAGCACTCAAAAGGCCTCTCACCTGTGTGAATTCTCATGTGTATTTTGAAGTTTGATAATGTAGGAGAAATGCTTCCACACTCGCCGCAGGAATAGGACTTCTTCCGTCTGCTGTATTTCACACGTTTACTTAACTGGGAAGTTGAGGGAGGCTTGCGGTGCTTTCCTTTTCCTCTGAACTTTTTCTTCCAAATTATGTTTCTAGATGTGTTCTCGTTGCACAACTGGCCTGGATCTCCTGCAATTTCAGAAAATTAAAGTAGTTCAAATCTAGGGCTGGTCAGAATATCATTCTAACATCCTCAAATATTCATAAATACTTCTGAACCAGTGCTCAAACTTTTCAGCATTTTCATTAGTGCTATGTCATTAGTGCTATATAACTTTCAGCTGCTCATGTGCCACATGTTGCTATAAACAGTAATTGCGGTCTGTAATTCATGGACTCAGAGGTGAATATTGAGACCTTAAAGAGACACATACTGCCAAAGGCACGGTAAAGGTTCATGGTTATTCCAGAAAGACAATGCCAGGTTTTTATTCTCTATATGCTACGACAACGTAGCTTCAAAGTGTTCTTCATTGGCGTGCCAGCATTCCAATGTATTGTTAATGTAGGGCTCAACATAAAAAGAATAATCAGCCAATAACTATGGACTGCTGAACATCTCAATCATGTATCAAGCAAGAATGGGCAAAAAAATCCACTTTCAGAACAGAAACAATTAGTCTCCTTAGTTCACAAACAATTAAACATAAAAAGTGTAATTCAAATGAAATATGATGTAACAGTGGTGAAAATACTTCTGTCACTACTATTTTAAGGGTGTGGAAGGCATGTAGTGCTAAATTTCTTTTAATTTACAAAATACATTTAAGCTGGTCATTGAACAATTTTTCCTTGTACTTTTGCAGTTGAATAAAAGTTCAAGAGAATTAGGAAATAACAGATTGTGCTCTATATGTTTTACTGCATTTTACAAAATGTCCTAACTTTTCAGAAAATCAGGTTGTACTTTGTATATGTATGATGTGTGCCTTCAAGAGCAAGATACTGTGAAAGAACACATGGGTTAAAATTGTCTGGAGTTTTATATCCAAGCAAAGTCAGTTAACAGAGGTATATAAAATACAAACAGGATCTTAGTGACTATCTAGTACTTACTTGAGGCATTTGTGTCTTTTTCATGGCTGTCAAGGTCAGGGGTCAGTATTCCGCTGTCCTCCAGCTTCACTGAGCACATTTGTAACAGAGTCATTGGGTCTCCGCCACTGAACACAGTGTACGACATCTTCACAGGCTTTGACTTGTTTTGGCCCTGCACTGAAGACCCGTCCTCCAGCACCTGAAGAGTGTCCTCGCTTTGATTGTCACAAACAACATCCTGGATCTCTGTGACGGTCTGAGGGCTCAGGTTGAGTAGATCCTCTAAATCTGGCTTGGTATCTTGGTGTTCATCTCTGCAAGCAGCAGAAACCTCTCCTTTCGAAAGTGTCTCATGTTTATAAACTGCCAACACTTTGGCTACATCCAGTGTCTGTGGTGCTATGAGGTGCTTCATACTATCCTCATACTCAAGCTGTAAAAGACAAAAACATAGCAATTTGTCATAGTGTCATAGTGTCATAGTGAAAGTTCATGAACATGTAACAACTGCCACAGATTTATTTGTAGGTCTGTCATAAAGTGAACAGGGGAGGAAATTGGGATTTTGGTTTATTCCTAATGCAATTCCTAATTTTTACACTGTAAAAGTTGTGCATTAATTTAATAACTAGATTGACCCTGCATTTTGAGTTCACTGTTCTTCAAGTCACAAGTAAACAGAATGCAGGACACAGAATGTTTAGTTAACTCAGTATTGAAATAAAATTAACCCGACATTTGAAGTTAGCCCAATGAATAAAGATGCATTCACACTGCAGGATTTTTTCAAAATCTAGATTTCTATGATTGAGTGTAGTTGCATTAGTGGTTGCCATAGCAATGATGCAAGGATCAGCTTTGATTGACTGGAGTAAGATTTAATCTGACATTGACCCACAATTCCCATATAAGTCCAGGCCTAAGTGACATCCACCAAAATCCAAAATCAAACCAAATCTTGACCTCATAATCGAGTATTACTGAACCTGGATGAAAATGTGTGTATACACCAATCAGCCGCAACATCAACATCATGGACAGGTGAAGTGATTGACTATCTAGTTATTTCATTTTAGTACCACATATCACAGGGGTGAATACATTAAGCAGCAAGGGAACAGTCAGTTTGTGAAGTCGATATGCAGGAAGCAGGAAAAATTGGTTAACGTAAGGATCTGAGCCACTTTGACAAGGGCCCTATTGTGACGTTCTAGACCAGTGTTTCCCAACCGTGATCCTGGAGGCACCGCCCTTCATATCTTAGTGTTTTCACTGCTCCAGACACACCTGATCCAACTAATCCCCCAATTAACATCAATTTACTGAGTTAAAGTAAGGGTGGGGAGGAAGGGAACTGTGGTCAGAAAGGGGTCAGAACACACAGTGCAGCACAGTCAGAGCTCTTTCAGCAGCAGAAGGGACACACTTAGTAATTTTGTGGCTGATCTGTGTATACGTCCATCTAAAGTATGGAGCTCCCAAAATAAACAAAAGATTATTCACTAGTCTTATGTAAGCTGTCCAAGTGAAAGCCTATGGGATGTCCTTCTCAAATATTTGAGCACAGATTCCATGTTAAATGCCTCTGGAAAATGTAAAACCATCCAAGTTCTGGGAATCTTCTGGGAATACAAGACAGATAGAGAAAAACAGACCTCCAGGGTCGCAACCCACGTCCTCAGCTGACTCAGCTCTGTCTGGAGGGCCTCCAGGTGTGAGATGTCCATCATGGACAGGTCAGTGCCCACAGACTTATTGCAGGACATCTCGCTGACCTGTGGGTTCTTTTGAAAGGTTAGCACCCACTGACTGCTCTCAGAGACTGAAACTCAGACCTCCCTGATCTCAGCCAGTGTGCTCCAGACCGCTCTCTGAGACTGAAACTCAGACCTCCCTGATCTCAGTGGGCTGCAGCTATGAACCAGAGAGGAGGGGCTGGGCAAACCGGTCGACCTACTTCTCGTCCCCCAGGGCTAATTTCACCTTTTGTACGGAATAGCAGAAGGGAGAGACGGAGCAACACTGATTACAGGCTGTGTGAGTCTTTTCTGCTTCCACCCAAAACTATAGACTGATTGCTCCAGTGTGAATGTGGTGAGCTTAGCAACCACCAAACCCGGAAGTAAGCACGCAGTTCTTCGACTTTTCTATCAACATTAAAGTTTATTTTTTTAATTTTGACATTTAAAGTACAACGTGGTCTTTAGAAACCCTTCGTTGCACGTTTATCTAAAATAAAATACAATATTTCTTCATGTAAATCACATTTTTTGGCATCGTGTGCGCTTTGCCACCTGAAACCAAAACAAACCAGACGGGGCGCGGCTCTGGTAACACATAGCAACCAACGCGAAGGAGACCAATAGCAAGTCGAGGGCGCCGTACGCGTCCCTTTGATTGACACGAAGCGTGGCCAATCGGAGATATGGGTTTTGATCGACGCAGAACCTGAAACACGGAGCAGAGAGAGAGAGAGAGAGAGAAACGTGGAAAACACAGCGCGCTTCACCGAGCGCCGAGGCCGCTGTCGAGAGGGGACACGGAGGGAAAGATGGCGATTTATTCGCCACTTCGTCACCGAACCCAGAGGAAAAACATGGCATTAGCCGAGGAGAAGCGGAGGGAGGTTTGTTTACTTCTGCACACTTTCACTGTCACTGTTGTTTGGACATTAATGCAACTTACGCTATTTTTTACCCTTCCTGAGACTCTGAATAAGAATTATTATTAATAATATTAAACAAAAAACAATAATAATTTTAAAAAATGCATGAAAATAGTGACGTCATATTGCGACCGGCTTCACTGACATTGCACACTGAGCTTTGGTGTTGCATCCAAGCAGAACTGCAGTTAGTAGAACCAAATGGTTCACCAGTTGGAGCCTAGTGGTTGAGATATTGCCCTTGTGAACTGAAGGTTGTAGGTTTGAGTCCCCGGGCACCACTGAGGTTCCCTTGAGTACGGTACTGTCCCGCTACGCTGCTCCCCGGGTGCTGTTGGTAGCTGCCCACTGCTCCACGTGTGCACGTGTGATGGGTTAAATGCAGAGGTCATGTTTCATTGTGGTGCTTGAGTGCGTTTACAATGACAGTCACTTTCACATGCTGATGGGGCAGTGAGGAGAATACTAAGTGTCTTGTCCTAAAGGTAAGACTTCCTCCAGTGGTTTAAGAACTATAAAAAAAAGTTCCTTTCTAGTCATTGTTAATATAATGATTTTCAAACAGTAATGATAATAAAGGCATCCTTTTCTGCCTAAAGTGTGGTTTTCCTTTTGTTTTCTAACATAACTTTAGGACATCATGCCCTCTCTTATCCCAAAAACGGAGCCGACTTCTGGACCAGTACAGCACCAAGAAGATGGTGATGAAGATGAATCTAAATGGGAGAACCAGCACCTACTTGAGGATGGATGCAGCTCATTAGTTATCAAAATGGAACCCGATGAAGTCGAACTGAGTCCCAGTGGTGACCACCACATCCTTCATGAGTGGGAGGAGGTGCCAACTGCCTGTAAACCTGAACCAAACTCTGGGGGAACACCTTACTCTGCTTACAGTGAGGAGGAGCATGAGAACTGTGGCAAAGACGACAGAACTGAAGATTTGAATACTTCACGTAAGTTGTTTGTGAAATGATATGCTTTTCTATTTTTGGACATTTGTCTCTCTGCCATTATGTAAAGTTTAAGTAAATAATGGCATATTATGGTCATTTCCACTGTTTGCCATTTCAGGTGAGCGCGTCAAGCCGTCCGAGAGCGAACACAAACGACTGAAGTCTTATTCCTGTTCCGAGTGCGGAAAGACCTTCTCAAAGTCATCACCTTTTTACAGACACATGAGAATACACACTGGCGAGAGGCCTTTCCAGTGTTCTCAGTGCAACAAGACTTTCATTCAGTCGACTTCCTTTAAAATTCACCAGAGAATTCATACTGGCGAAAAGCCTTTCCAGTGCTCTGACTGTGGAAAGACTTTCAGTCGCTTAGACAACCTGCAGATCCACCAGAGAAGTCATACTGGGGAGAAGCCGTACAAGTGCTCTTACTGTCCAAAGAGCTTCACACGGTTAGATATTCTTCAGAACCACGAAAGAATACATACCGGAGAGAAGCCGTATCAGTGCTCTCACTGCTCTAAGACTTTTACGCGGTTAAGCGTCTTCCGCATCCATCAGAGGACACACACAGGAGAGAGGCCTTATCAGTGTTCCGTCTGTGGGAACCAGTTTTTACATCTCTCAAATCTCCGGAATCACGAGCGGATCCATACGGACGAAAGGCCATATCGGTGCTCCCTCTGTGACAGGACTTTCATTCAGTTGGGGCACCTCACAAGCCACCTGAGGAAGCACACTGGTGAGAAGCCTTACCACTGTTCCGTCTGTGGGAAGAGGTACAGTGCGTCGTCTACACTTTTTTACCATCAGAGGAAACACCAGCACTTCCCCACGTCCTCATAGGGACGTCATAAGAGCCTGGGCTAAACATTTAAAAAGGCGAACAGGGCATGTTTTTACTTTTTGTGCATAATTCAATCAAGTCAAGTGACTAGTTTGTCAATGTGAACACACCCCTATGACACAAACTGTGACCTCTATCACCATCTATCAACAGCGCTCGGGGAGCAGTGTATCAGGACGGTACCTTGCTCAAGGGCACCTTAGTGGTACCTGGGCAAGTACCTGAACACCTTCATTGGTTCAGGGTGGGTGTGGTGTGAAATTGCTGATTGTGTAGAAACCTACAGACTGAGATTTCTTCACAGTGGTGATTGGAACCAGATGTTACGTCTCAAACGTAGACTCTTTTTGGACTCTGAAGCTCCATGTGTCCTCTAAGTGTTTAGATGGAATCCTGTTGATGGTAAAATAATAAATCTGAACTGATCTTTTGCTTTCACATGGTAACTTTGCAAAAACTGTACATTCTGTCATAAAACAAGTGATACATTTTAACAGTTTGTGCATTTCTTCCAGTTGACTTTTGATGACTTTGTCAGTTCACATGGCGATGGGATATTTAAGGTCTACTGCTCTAGACGCTACTCAGGCTTTTAGAAACCGATCTGAGGTGTAAGCAAAATGTAACGTGGAGGAGGCTGATTCTGCCAGACGGTGATGGAGGAGGACAAGGTCGTATTGTCCCATGCACTTTAAGTCCATGGCCGCTCTGGGACGACCCAGCGTAACCGAATTTTAGTCCCTGCATTGTTGTGAAAGGTTGAAGGCCAATCGTCCATTCTTACAGCCGACAGTTTGTCGAAAGGCCACAGTAATTCTTACACATTCAGTTTGATCTACATGTGCTAAGATTACAGCTGAAACGTTTGATCTGATTAATTTAAGATATTAGACTAAAAATGCTGTTTAAACATTGAAACACTGAAATTTGAGATATTTATGAACTTGACCCTCACAACCGCGTTCTGTGTTTTGAGTGAAAGTGTGTCATTGTGGACACACCCAAGCACCACTACAAAATGTGACCACTGCATTTAACCCACACGTGGAGCAGCGGGCAGCTACCAACAGCGCCCGGGGAGCAGTGTAGCGGGACGGTACCTTACTCAAGGGAACCTCAGTGGTGCCCGGGGACTCGAACCAGTGACCTTCAGGTCCCAAAGGCATTTGTCCTCACCACTAGGCCTCCACAGCCCACTGGTTTTCCTGGTATTTAAATGTTTAATGTTATGATGAAATAAAAGTTCACATTGTATATTTTTTTGAAGCTGAAACGGCTTAAATAATAAGATTAAATTGAATTCTGTGAATTGGGAGTAGAACAATAGTGGAGGAAATAGCGCTACGACGGGAACTCCGACGACCAATCAGGAGCCAGGTTTGTGTGGCATTCGATGATTGACATGCACCGCAGCCAATCACAACCGGGCGCTAGATGACTCAACGATTCCGCGTCGCGCTCGGTGTGGGAAGCGGATGTTTACGTTGTGCGCAGCGGAAGCGGCGGACAGCGGAGCGGAGGCGGAAGCTTGAGCGAGTTAAAGATGATTTTGTGTTCGCTTCTGTTCTCAGCAGCGGGTCTCACACTACACTCCACAGGGACTCGAGCCTGACGCTCGGTGTGTCCGCCAGCTCGCTGCGTTCAGCCCGGATCTGCACAGCTGGACTCCATCCCATAGCTTCGTGCTGCACAGTTGGAGAAGGAGATGAAGGAGGAGGAGAAGAGGGAGGAGGAGGAGAAGAAGAAGGAGGAGAAGAAGAAGAAGAAGAAGAAGGAGAAGAAGAAGAAGGAGGAGGAGGAGGAGGAGAAGAAGAAGAAGAAGAAGAAGAAGAAGGAGGAGGAGGAGAAGAAGAAGAAGGAGAAGAAGAAGAAGGAGGAGGAGGAAGAGGAGATGAAGGAGGAGACGAATGAGGAGAAGAAGAAAGAGGAGAAGAAGGAGAAGAATGAGGAGGAGGAGAAGAAGGAGGAAAAGGTCTGTACCTGATTTGTTTCTCTCTCTTCCTCCCTGTGACGTGTGTTTGCTCTGTTTCTCCTCCAGCTCAGTACAGATTCAGCTTCACGGCACAAACACCTGGTCGAGGTTATGCTTATGATTCCACTGCTGCATTTAACCTGTAATCACACAATGTTCTCATTATAATGTGTCTGCATGTGTGCGTTGATGACAATGTAGTAAATTGTGTGACATTTCATCATATTTCATACTGAAATCACCTGTATCCCACCCAATCATGGCCGCAGATTTTGAGGTGAACGTGTCAGATCATTGGCGAAAGTAATCCCTGTAGGATCAAATCGTGTTAAATCTTGTGATTAACACGCCTGACAATTTTCACTCAAAACATCACCTAAACGTAGATAGATATGTAAAGAGAAGCTGGTTGAACACATGAGACAAATAAATAAAAATATTATAGGTAGTTACTTATTGAGGAAGATGATGCAGTTTGTGTGTATATATAATAAAAATGACACAGAAATCTATTAAAGAACACGTTTGTGGAAATGTCAAAGGAGATTTCTAGGACCTTAGAAAGAGTTGTTGATGCTCATCAGGCTGGAAAAAGTAATAAATAAATTCGTAAATTTAATAATAAACCATTACTAAAAGTTCCGGACTCCACTCAATATTGTGTGAATGGATGAGGGCAAAATATGACTTGGTTTAAGTGAATTGGAATTTTTTGGAGAAAGGAAAGCGCTGAATTCCAGCATAAGAACCTTATCCCAACTGTGAAACATGGTGGTGGTAGTGTAATGCTTTGGGCCTGCTCGGCTGCATCTGTGCCAAGACAGCCTGCCATAATTTGTGAACAATGAATTCTGAATTATACCAGAAATTCTAAAGAAAATTATAGGCCCATAAACACCATTGCAGGAGACGCAAGTCGTTCTGCCAGTGAATGGTTAAAGAAGAATAAAGTGATATTTTGGAAAAGCCAAGTCAAAGTCCTGACATTTACTGAGTAAGGACCTAAAGAGAGCAGTTCTTGTAACCAACAAACGTTGGTTTAAAGTTAAAGCTGTTCTGTAGAAAGGAATGGGCTAAAATGTTACCGGAAACATTTAGTGAAAGTGACAATTTGTCATTGTGAACACACCCAAGCCCATTTATAAGCATAAGGGGATCACACCAGATACAAAAAACAAAGGTTTACTTACTTTTTTCACTCAAAGGTCCGTAATATTGGATCATTTTCCTCAATAAATAAATAATCAAGTAAAATATTTTTATTTTGTTTAATTAGATTCTCTTTATCTACGTTTAGGAGTAAAACCGCTGATGATTTAGGTAATATTAATGCAGAAACAGACAATTCTAAGAGTTCACTAATTTCTAGAAAGACTAACCACTGTTTGACGTTCTGCATTTTTAATTGCATTTTGCATTGCCATCAGTATACATAAAAATATTAGATATCTGTGTCTGGCCACAAATTCCACATTGTCATCTAAGGATCTGAAATATGTCAAATGTAAGAAATCAGAGAATGTATGTGAACTACAAAACAATATCTTGAAGTATTTGTCTGAACAAGGGTTATAAAAATGTTGAGGTCCAACTCAGCCTGTTGTTAAAAAGATTTTTTAGTTTAACCAGTTTTAAATATTTAATCTGTACTTCCAATTCTTAAGGGGCCGATTATGAGAAGCAAAGCATGAAAACTGTTGAAATATCTAGAACACAGATCAGTAGCAGGATGTTGGCAGAGATTTATCAAAGATTAACCTTAACTCAGCATTACCTCAGAGAATTAACGACAACAGGCAAACCTTTGATAAACCTCTAGAATAAAAATTAACAGTAAACGCAGAGATTACAGATTTTAAGAACTCTTAATGTACCGCTTAAAAACAAAATTTGTCAGGTTTAAAATATTCTCGACTGGTCCAGTTAGGGTTGGGAAATATGGGCGTATTTATTGTTACACTAATAAATAGTTAGAACGCAAACTAACACATTTCTGAAAATCAATAAATCTGATCTCTTAATAATTATTGAAACATATTGACATTCTCACTCTTTTAAACCATGTGTATTTTACAGATACAGTAACAGAAGACCTGTCGCACCTTTAGCATTTTTACAGACCAAATTTAATAGGTGGGAGAAATAATTGATGTATTGCAATATTATACGGCATATTATATAATTTAATAGCATTGCTTCTGAACGTCATGCGTATGCTTTTAAGAAATACCGGATCATGTATGACATATGATGAATGTATCTTGTGTCATTCACTCAATTACTACCCCTACCAAGTATGGTAAAGCTTCAAGTTAGAGCATCTGACTCCTTCACACACAGCCCTGCAGCAGAGCTTCAGCTAAACCTGTATTTAGAAATTTAGAATCTTAACAGCTGTACCTTTTTGCTAAGTGTGGGTTTGCCTTGTTTTATAGCAGGAACGTCAGGACATAAAGCCCTCTCTTCTTTTTACAATCCAACCGATACAGCACCAAGAAGACGATGGAGGCCAGGAGGGTGTGGACAGTTTGTCAGTGGTTATTAAAACAGAGCAAGACGATCCAGAAGAAATCAGTATGTTTTTACACTGTGGTGAGGACCATCATGTCCTGCAGCATTCTGAGAACGTGTCCAGTCTGTCTCCTTTTTGTGAACCTCTGTCAGACCCTAAAGAGACATGGGAGAACCCGGAAATGCTCGAGGAGGATATTCGCAGTTCATCAGTTGTTATTAAAATGGAACCTGATGAAAACGAGCTGAGTTCCAGTGGTGACCACTGCATTCCACATGAGCTGGACGATGTTTCTGGTCTTCAAACTCTCTGTGAAGCTGGACCAGACACAATGGGAATACCTTGCTCTGCTTACATCAAACAAGAACCTCAGCAAAGCTATGGAAAAGGAGAAAATTATAAGGATTTAAATACTTTAGGTAAGTAATATGCACTACTAGTATACTTTTCTACCTGTCAGACTTAAAGTTGGACTAAAAGGCCATAATATGATTAAAGCTGTCTTTAAATTGTGCCTAGAGAATTGAGTGTTAAGATGTAAAGGCTTATATTAAGCAGACAAATCTGCCAGTGGCCTGAGCAAAAGTTACTGAGTAAGATGCACTGAAATAAGCCATAAGATCTGGTTCTTCACCATATATATGGATCTTAAACCTAGTTCAAAAGCTAGGGAAACATTTCACAATAACCAGGTGAATTGGTAACCAATGAGAGATCATTACTGGGGATTCACCAAAGACTCAGTCTTTCCAAACAAAAATGTGCCAACCTCTTTAGCTTGATGAAATATCTGAACTATTGCCATGGTGATTAGAAGAACCTGATCAGGGACCCTGTGTTGTTTTATGTCACAGCTGACAGGAAAGGTTTGATTTTTGATTAAGACTGAGGAAAGTAAACAAACATTATAATTTTACACCTTTTAAATGAAAAAAAGTTGAGATTAGTTGTCTTGAAATGGCATTTAAGCAGCATTTGTGAAACACTAGTCAACAGTGACTTCATCATGAATGTGTTTCTGCTGTAACTGTGAGTTAATGATGAAATATAAACTGTAAAATAATGTGCTATGTATTTTAATATTGGATAATTACTTGTGTTTGACATTTCAGGTGGGAGCTGTCAGCTGTATGAGGGAGAGCAGAAAGCACGGAAGTTTTTTTCATGTTCTGAATGTGGGAAGGCGTACTCCAAATCCTATTCCTTGGTCAGACACAAGAGAATACACACCGGTGAGAGGCCTTTCGAGTGTTTTCAGTCTAATAAGACTTTTGTTCAGTCAAATTCACTTGAAACACATCAGAAATTGTTTGATTGTTGGATAAACTTTTCACCATAACAGGATATTAAAGAGTCTTACCACCTGGTCATTGTCCCCAGTTTCAATCTTCCACTCCAATGAAAGACTCTTGGCTTCCTGCTCACCCAAACTTTGCTTTTGCAGAAAAGAGTCTCTTGGTTCAAGGCCCGGTAAACCTGCTACTGTTGAGAACAGTCTCCAGGCTTCCTGCTCACCCAAACTCTGCTTCTGCAGGAAAGGAAACTTCTGCTGATCATGTGGACCCATGGCTTCATGGATCTCCTCTTATGCATGGAAGAGTCTTTCAAGTCGTGCCCAGTCGAACTCCGCTTTGGTGGGGGAAGAGTCTTCTCAGCTTGCGGCCTACTCAGAGTTTACCACTGCAAGAAGTTTCTTGGCTGAAACTGCTACAGCAGGGAGAGAGTCTCTCTTGCTGCTCAAGCAAACTTCTCTGTTGAAGCAAAGAATCTCATGCTCCTCTAACTTGATGCAGTGTTTTATGGCTTCTGCTCCAGTCAATCTCCGCCACTACAGGGAAGGATATTTTCCCTGTAGCTTGCCGGCTTGTCAAACTTCACTACTGCAAAAAATGTTTCTTTGCTTGTGGCCCAGTCACAATCTGCTACTGCGGGGAGGTCTTGCTTTGGTTTCATCAGGCTTGGCTGTTGCATGGAAGCGTCTCTCAGCACACAACTCGCTCAAACTCCACTACCGTGGCGAGGAGTCTCCTGTCCTGCTGCTCAGGCAGTTTCACTACTGTGAGGATGTTCTACTTGGTTTGTGGCCCAGTCATACTCCACTGCCTTTGGCCTAGTCAAATGTCTCTTTGCTCAGGGCCTGTCAAACTACTGCTGTAGGGAAGGATCTCTTGGCTCATGGCCCCATCAACGTCCACTACCTAGTTGGAGTCCATTGGCTCCATCAAACTCCCAATACTGTAGGGAAGGATTTTAGCTTATACGTGTGTTATTCATTCTGACTTTACAGTGATTAAATGCCTCTACTGTTTTTAAAGTTAACGATTTCCCCTGTTTGCCGTTTCAGGTGAGAGCAGCCAATCGTCCAAGAGGGAACCGAAAGCACTGAAGTCTTATTCTTGTACTGAGTGCGGAAGGACCTTCTCCAAGTCATCACCCTTTCACAGACACATGAGAATACACACTGGCGAGCGGCCCTTTGATTGCTCTCAGTGTGATAAGACTTTTATTGACTCAAATTCATTCATAAAACACCAGAGAATTCACACCGGCGAAAAGCCCTACCAGTGCTCTGACTGTGGAAAGACGTTTAGGCGTGGAGACAGCCTGCAGATCCACCAGAGGACTCATACCGGGGAGAAGCCGTACAAGTGCTCTCATTGTCCAAAGAGCTTCACACGGTTAGATATTCTTCAGAACCACGAAAGAATACATACCGGAGAGAAGCCGTATCAGTGCTCTCACTGCCTTAAGAACTTTACGCGGTCAAGCGTCTTTAAGATCCATCAGAGGACACATACAGGAGAGAGGCCTTATCAGTGTTCCGTCTGTGGGAACCAGTTTTTAGACCTTTCTAATCTCCGGAATCACGAGCGGATCCATACGGACGAAAGGCCGTATCGGTGCTCCCTCTGTGACAGGACCTTCATTCAGTTGGGGCACCTCACAAGCCACCTGAGGAAGCACACTGGCGAGAAGCCTTACCACTGTTCCGTCTGTGGGAAGAGGTACAGTGCGTCGTCTACACTTCTTTGGCACCAGAGGAAACACCAGCACTTTCCCACGTCGTCATAAGTGAAGAGCCTTTATGCAAACCTGGCAATAAAACATTAGTGATGAAAAAGTCGTCACCATGTTGCAGTTGGACCATATGGGCACATAACTTGCCAAAGGGGGTCTCGCCATGACTGACAGCAAAGGTTCACTTGTCATGGATCTGTAGGATCATTTTTCTCAATAAATACATGACATTGTATATAATGGTCATAATGTATCATGTGTATATTATGCCCATTCTATAGATATAATGGTCTTTGGGCAGTGGAGGCCTAGTGGTAATGACGCTGCCTTTGGGACCTAAAGGTCGCAGGTTCGAGTCCCTGGGCACTACTGAGGTTCCCTTGAGTAAGGTACCGTCCCGCTACACTGCTCCCCGGGCGCTGTTGGTAGCTGCCCACTGCTACATGTGTGCACGTGTGATGGGTTAAATGCAGAGGTCATATTTTGTTGTGGTGCCTGAGTGTGTTCACAATGACAAATAGTCACTTTCACTTCACTTATGTTTAATGTGGAAAAATAGAAACCACTACAGAGTCCACAAACGTTCCAGCACGGCTGTGTGTTGTGTAGTTTTTGAAAGTATAAGTAAGTAAATGCATCGTCTACGGAGTAAAAACATAAATATGGCATTTTTTTTCTATTTGCTGAGTGCGATATTGGGAAAAATTGCAAAATAGGGTGTACCATAAATTTTGCACACACAACCGAATATTTTAAACTCAGTAAATAATAGTAATTGTGTGTTAAAATGTACAGAAGTGCGTCTCCGTGAAAACTGAGTAGCTTATTTCATTTTAAAAAAAAAACAGTATATGTTATATATATCATTTGACCAGAGCACCCAAACTTTTGCATCAGACTGTACTTTTAGATACGTAGCTGTTACTGTAAACCAGATTTTCTGAGGTGTATTCATCTAATGACTTGAGGTGTAATTTACAGTATGTATAAACCCAATTTTCAAAAACGTTAGAATATTTTTTAAAAAAATGCAATAAACAAATGTTGAATTTGACCCAACACATTCAAAAGATGTGGGGAGCAGCAGAATTTAAAAGATGTAAAAATGACAGATTATCCCATTTACACCATTCTACATAATTTCCTTTCATCTGTTAGGACTTTATCTGTTGTGAATGTGATCTCATTACATTTTAAAACCAATTTATGTCAAACATTCTGAAATTTAAAGACTTCACAGGCTTTTCTAGCATCACTGTTTATGTTTCTGTGTCTGGATTCCCACTAAAATTGTTCTAGATTTCATAATCTGGTTCATGTTTGAGCAATTTTGAAGTGGAAAATTTCATGTATAGGTTGGTGGTTAATTTTTGGAACAATGTGCTTTGGACCGGTAAATCTAAAATTGGATTATCTGGACACAATGACAGAGGACATGTTTGACCAAAGACAGCATTTAAGCAAAATAACCTTCAGGCTTAAGTGTGGAGATGTCAGGGTCAGGGCCTGGCCAGCTTAACCATCAAGACCCCCAATTAATTCCTCATTGTATCAGAAGGTGCTTGAGAGCCGTGTGTTCAGAAGTTCAAACTGATGAGCGGGGGTGGACCATGCCACGTGACAGTGACCCAAACTGTTCCAGTAACTCCACCGAGGAATGGCCCCGAAGAAAGAAATGGACAGTTCTGGAGTGGTCAAGTCAAAGCCTGGATCCAAGTCCTACTGAGATGTTGTGGGCTGATCTGAAACTGTGCAGGCAAGACTCCAGCCAAAAAAAAAACATCAAGCAGCTGCATGGAGTGTAATCCAGCTACATCCACTGCGATCAGATCAAGAACACTGTTCACAGTCAGTAGTGTTAATGTTGTGGCTGATGGGTCTGTGTGCTGTGTATAGTTGTGTTCTGTATGTAACAGGTGTGAATGATGAAGCTACAGATGTTGTGGCATGAAGAACGTGTACAAACAGGTTTTTCCTTAATAAAAAGGTAAATAACTGATCATTTCACTTTCAGTTGTGCAAAATTTGTGCATATACAGTAGACGATAGACTTTTTTCTTAAAAAATGTGTGTGTGTGTGTGTTGGGCTGAAATAGACTGAGGCATTGACATTATGATGTTTATTTTTTTGTTGTTGTTTATGTCAAAACCAATTGAAATAAAATGTCATGTCCAATTTTATGTGTTGGAGGAAAAAATTATAAAATACATTAAATAAAAAAAATTATAGCAGACGTATGTCTTTTTAAAAAAAAAAAACAACAAACAAACAATAAAAACAGAAAATAGAATAAATAAAAATAGAACGTTTTATTTTTAGGAGCGACGTCCCACCCAACGTAGACCAATCAGAGCCCAGCTCTCCGCGGCGTTCTGCGCCGCAGCCAATCACAATCATGACGCGGTGGTTCAGCGTCGCGCTCGGTGTGGGAGGCGGATGTTTACGTTGTACGCAGCGGAAGCGGCGGAGAGCGTAGCGGACGGGGGCGAAACAGCGAGCGTGTTAAAGATGAGTTTGTGTTCGCTTCTGTTCTCAGCAGCGGGTCTCACACTACACCGCACACGGACTGCAGGCGCCTGACGCTCGGTGTGTCCGCCAGCTCGCTGCGTTTAGCCCGGATCTGCACAGCTGGAGAATCTGGACAGTGCGGTTCGGTGTGGGAGGAGTTCACCTCCAGGATCACACACTGTCACAGACAGCAGCAGAGTGAAGCTGATGGAGCTCCACTAGTCTGATTTACACCATCATGGAGCAGGAGGAGGAGAGACCCAGCCTGGAGGAGGAGCAGGAGGAGGAGGAGAGTCCCAGCCTGAAAGAGGAGCAGGAGCAGGAGGAGGAGGAGGAGGAGAGTCCCAGCTTGGAGGAGGAGCAGGAGAGTCCCAGCTTGGAGGAGGAGCAGGAGAGTCCCAGCCTGGAGGAGGAGGAGATGAAGGAGGAGGAGGAGAGAAAGAGTCTGGAGGAGAAGGAGGAGGAGGAGAGTCCCAGCCTGGAGGAGGAGGAGCAGGAGGAGGAGGAGAGAAAGAGTCTGGATGAGAAGGAGGAGCAGGAGGAGGAGGAGGTCTGTAGCTGCTTTGTTTCTCTCTCTTCCACACTGTGAACACTGCATGATGTGGACAAAATGTTGTGCACTGAACTGTTAGATGTAGTGATCAGTCTGTTCCCATCATGGTCCTGCAGTCTAAAAGGTTCGACTGTGTAAATATTCAGTGTTAAAAGTTTAAAATGGCATTAAAAATATTAGCGACGCACCAGTGTGGGATTTACATGCCAGTGGTGATATTGTTCGTGTGTATCTTCTAATACCAGTATGATTCCAGCATCACTGGGTGTCCAAAAGTTCAACAGTATGTACAACCCCAGATCAGAAGAAGTTGGGACGGTGTGGAAAATGCCAATAAAAAAAACAAAGTAGTGATTTCTAAGTTTACTTTAGACGTTGTGAACACAGAATATTTCATGTTTTGTCTGCTCGACTTCACTTCATTAGTAAATCTACATCATGTCCTGTCGTTCAGACCTGCAGCACATTCCAAAAACAGTTGGGACAGTAAAGCGTTTACCACTGTGTAATGTTGCTGTTACTGTTCCCAACACTTACAGACGTTTAGGGACTGAAGACACCAAGTGATGAAGTGTTTCAGGTGTAATTGTGTCCCATTCTTCCTGTAAACAAGTCTGAAGGTGGCCAACAGTACGGGGTCTTCGTTGCCACACATTTTCTATTGGAGACAGGTGGGAACTGCAGGCAGGCCAGTCAAGTACCCGCACGCTCTTCCTCCGCAGCCAGGACTCTGTAATGTGGTTCTGCATTGTCTTGTTTAAATATTCTGTGTTCATATCGTCTGCAATGAAACACAAGTCAAAGTAAATGTAGAAATCACGACTTTCTTTTTTATTGGCGTTTTCCACACCGTCCCAACTTTTCCTGATTTGGGGTTGTATGTCTATACGAGGTGGACGATGTAGATGCTACAGAAAGAGATATGGTTTCTTTTCCAGCCGTCTGTGTGTACGTTTCCCACACAAACTCTAGAACCTTGGATCGTCTACTTTTGAACCTTTCCACATGTTGTATCAGGTTTTCAGATCCCCAAACAAAACGTAGCTGAAGACGAGAAGAACATGAGGATTTCATTTACTGAAGGTTGTCCCAACTTTAGCAGCAACAGCTTCAGCCAAACTCTTCCCACAACAGCTCAGTCTTTCACATCACGGCGGAGGAATCTTGGCCCACACTCATTCAAGTTCTTAATTCGGCCACATTGGAGGGCTTTCAAACATAAACTGCCTATTTAAGATCCTGCCCAAGCATTTCAGTGGGGTTCATGCCAGGACTCTGACTCGGCCACTCGAAAACCTCCATTATGTTTCTTCTCAGCCGTTCAAAGGTGGATTTCTCTTCTGCTTTGGATTCAATTGCACTTGAGCTTTAGATCACAGACTGACGACTGGACGTTCTCCTGTATCTGGTCTAATTGATCTCCAATATCAAGTAAATTCACTTTAGTTTTTACTAAATCTTCTTAAAACTAAATCGGTTATTTTGATGAACTAAGGATGTTGGATAATGCCTCTTCTTGTCTTGTTCTTTTAAATCTAGTTTATGTTTGTGGCCTAAACAACCAGTAGCTCTGTATGGAGGAATGAGATAAAACTTGTCCAAGCCGATGTGATCAACAGTTACCAGAAACGTTTAGCTGCACAAGGAGGTCACACCACATACTGACAGCTCAGGGTTACTTACTTTTGCACACTGACAGATCTGTAATATTACTAAGATCTGTAATAATTGTTTTCCTCAATAAGTTAATGTCCAAGTATATCATTTTTGTCTCATTTGTTTAATTGGCTTCTCTTTATCTACTTTTAGGACTTTGGGGAATTTTGTTGTTTAAGGTCGTATTTATGCAGAAATAGATTCACACCAAGCCTGTGTGTTACAGAACAAGTATTAGAGGTTGGAGGAAAACAATCGATAGTGTAGTTGCAAGTTTTTTGGCACAACATTGACACAGCGGTGCTAAATATCAATAATTATTTTATTTGTAGAATTTAAACATTTATTTTAATAGAATTTTGTTTGGGTACAAATGTCTACTCTGATAATGTCACATCTGAGGCTTAAAATATGGTCCAAGATCATATAGCATCACTGCAGAAATTGGAAATATACTCGTAATACACCATCTGCTTTCAGGATGAAAAATCTTTAGAATATCATGTCATTTCCCAATTTCATAATTGTTTTGTCGCCTCAGTAAACGCCCCTAACAAATACGCTTAAAGCTTCAGGTACTGCATTTGACTCCTTCACACACAGCCCTGCAGCAGAGCTTCAGCTCAACTTCAGAAATTTACAAACATAATGACTGTATCTTTTTGCTAAGTGTGGGTTTGCCTTGTTTTTATAACAGGAACATCAGGACATAAAGCCTTTTCTCTCTAAAATCCAACCGATACAGCACCAAGAAGATATTGGAGACCAGGAGGGTGTGGACAGTTTGTCAGTGGTTATTAAAACAGAGCAAGACGATCCAGAAGAAATCAGTAGGTTCTTACATTGTGGTGAGGACCATCATGTCCTGCAGCAGTTTGAGAATGTGTCCAGTCTGTCTCCTTTTAGTGAACCTCTGTCTGACGCTAAAGAGACATGGGAGAACCCGGAAATGCTCGAGGAGGATGTTCGCAGTTCATTAGTTATTATTAAAATGGAACCTGATGAACATGAACTGAGCTCCATTGGTGACCATCATGTACTTCATGAGCTGGAGGAGATTTGCACTCTGCCAACGGTCTGTAAAACTGAACCAAACGCAGTGGGAATACCTAGCTCTACTTACAGTGAAAGAGAGCCACAGCAAAACTATGGAAAAGGAGAAAACTATGAGCATTTAAATACTTTAGGTAAGTAATTCCCACTACTAGTATACTGCTAAACATATTTTATATCACAGCATATGGGTTTTTCTACCACAACCAACAACAAAAAAGACGTATAATGCATATAAAATGCGTATAAATGTGTAAGAGCTTATAAGGTCTAATCTTTAATATGTCTTATATGTATGTATATATTCATTATCTTAAATATTAGTTTAAGCCCCATTTTTGAAATAGTTGGTACATTTTGTAAAATGCAGTTCTTCTGCAATTCTTCATATTCTTTTTATTTCACTGGCAAATGTATGAAGAAATTACTTTTTTCAGCTTTTTTCTGTTTTGGCTGACCAACTTGATTGTGTTTTGATTGTATGTTGTGTAGAATATTCACGTTACACCCTTCAGAAATGATTGGGTATAAAAGAAACATCCACCAAAGGCTCACTCTCTGCAAGCAAAGATGAGTCATGGCTCACTGCTTTGTGCCAACCTTCATGATAGAATCTGTTCAAGAAGAACATTTCTAGCAAAAAAAGGTAGTTTTTTTTACCATCTACAGTCCATAACACTGTGAAATTAATTCAGGAACCCCAGAGACATTTCAGTCCATGTAGAACAAGACCTCAGCTGGACAGTAAGACAGTGGAGACATGTGCTGTGCTCAGAAAAGTCCATGTTTTAGCTTGTTTTTGGGTTCTTCAAGATGAAATCGTCCATCCATACTGTTTTTTAGTAATAGGTTTAAAAGCCAACGTCTGTCCTGGTAGGGGGCTACATCAGTGCCCACAGCATGGGTGACTTGCAGTTGTGTGTAGGCTGTTAACACTGAGGTGTATATTAGGATTTAAGAGCGACATATGCTGCCATCAAGGGGACATCTTTTCTTGAGAGGTCCATGATTATGTCAGCAGGAAAATGCTAGGCCTCATTCTGCACACACTACAACAGTGTGGCTTGGTAGGTACAGAGCCTGTGCCTGACTGGCCTGCTTCTATTGAACATGTATGTTGCTTCATAAAGAGGAGACTCTGAGCAGCTAAAGTCTTGTATCAAGTAAGACTGTACAAATATTATATTAGCAAAACTGCAACAATTAGTTGCAGATTATTCTCCTCATCCCCAAAATTAAAAGTAATGAAAGGTGATGTAATGCAGTGCTAAACATTCCTCCTGTCCCAACTTGTTGGAGGGTTTGGCAGGCATCAAATTTAAAATGTCTTTCTATTTATAAAATGTATTTATGTTGGTCAGTGAATTAAAAATTTTTTAAAAAAGAGAGACTGGCTTTCCTGAAATGAGGGGATTTCACTTGCTATGATTTTGTTTCATCACTTTTTTCTTCAAATGATGAAGATTTAAATACTTCAGGTAAATTGCATTTGTCAAATACTGTCAAGCAGGATGCCTGTGTGTTTCTCCTTCTCTTAGAGTTAATGAAATATAAATGCGACACTGTTAAAATGTAAACAATAATGGTGGTCATTACTATTTCAGGTGAGAGCAGCCAGCAAGTCAACGGAGAACCAAAAGGACTGACGTTTTATTCCTGTTCTGAATGTGGAAAGACTTTCTCTAAAACATCGTCCTTGTACAGACACATGAGAGTCCACACTGGTGAGGGGCCTTTCCCGTGTTCTCAGTGTAATAAAACTTCAGTACAGTCAAATTAAGTGAGGAGCCACCAGAACGTTTATACAGGAGAAAGTTCAGAGTCTAACTGGTTTTTGGTTTGCTCCCCGGTCTAACGCTACCACTGCAGTGAAGAGTCTCTTTGTTTGCACCCCAGTGAGAAGTCTCTTGGCTTTTGCTAACTCCACTAAACTCCACTTCTGCGGGGAAGGGTTTCTCAGCTCATTGCCCAGTCAATCCGTGTTACCTCATTAAAGACTCTCTTAGCTCACATACCTCCTACTGGGAAGAATCCCATAGTTTGGGTCCCAGACACAATTTACCTCCACAGGGAGAAGTGACTTGACTTGCACCTTGATGCAGAGAAGAGCCTCGGCTCACTCTCATCTTAGTCAAACTCTGCTACTGTGGGGAAGAGTTTCTTGGCTTGCTTCTCAGCCAAACTCTTCTGTTGCAGCAACTTACACTCGTCCCTGCTCGGTTCATGGCCCCGTCAACCTCTGCCACCTCCGCTTCAGTTTGCAACCTAGTGAAACTTCACCAGAGTGTTTCAGCTTGTCCAGCCTCCACTGTTGAATGGAAGAGTCTCACAGCTCTCAGCTCAGTCAAACTCCACTTCTGCAAGGAAGAGTCTTTTTGGCTCACGCCCCCAGTCAAACCTTTTGCTACAGCAGGGGAAAATCTCGTGGCTTGTGGCTAAGTCATACTCCACAGCCTTCATGAAGAGTCTCTCAGCTTGCACCCAGTCAGGCAGCGCTACTGCAGGAAAGAGTCTCTCGGCTTGTGGCCAAGTCCGACTCAGCTGTTGCACCAAAAAGCCAAAGCGTCTCTTGGCTTCTGACCCATTCAAATTTTGATACCATTGGCTTTTGGCCCCAACTCTTAACTCTGCTAACGTTGGTAGTGTTGCCTCTGATAAATTTACCATGGGCAAAAGTTGAGCAAAAATATAACCGTATTGCTCCCCCGTGCCCTGTGAATGTGTCAAAGCGAAACCGATCCCCATCACGTTTCTGTGCGTGCAACAAAACCAAACCTCTTCTGAGCCTCTCTTCATGCATGCGACAAAACGAAATCGCTTGACACTGTTCTACAAGCCTAGTAACCTTTTACTGGGTTGCCACTGTGGGATCTTTCAGCTTGTAGCCCAGTCGAAGAACTGCAGGGAAGATAAGGCTTGTGGCCTTATCACGACTCCCTGTTGCCTGGAAGGATCTCTCGGCTGGCAGCCAAGTCAAATTCTACTACTGCTCCAAGCAGGGGTCTCATCTCAGTGCTACTACTGCAAGGGACACAGATATTTATACAAGGCCAGTCATTCTGACTGTGCCAAAATGCTTCTACTATTGTTCTTAATGACGATTTCCATTGTTTGCCATTTCAGGTGAGAGCAGCCAGCCGCTCGAGGGCGAACACAAAGCACTGAAGTCTTATTCCTGTTCCGAGTGCGGAAAGACCTTCTCAAAGTCATCACCTTTTTACAGACACATGAGAATACACACTGGCGAGCGGCCTTTCCAGTGTCCTCAGTGCAACAAGACATTTACTCAGTCAAACTCCTTTAAAAGCCACCAGAGCATTCATACTGGAGAGAAACCTTTCCAGTGCTCTGACTGTGGAAAGACGTTTAGGCGCGGAGACAGCCTGCAGATCCACCAGAGAAGTCATACCGGGGAGAAGCCGTACAAGTGCTCTCACTGTCCAAAGAGCTTCA
>JBBPDA010119408.1:16173-49330 GCA_037974385.1 Arnoldichthys spilopterus | reverse complement strand
AAATAAATAAATAAATATTTTGTTAGTTATTGTCATTTTGCCTCTTTGTGTACTACTACTTTTTTCTCCTTTAAAAGAAAGAAAAGGAAAATAAGGGCCGTGGTAACCTAGTGGTTAGGACTAAAATATAATTCTAGTGTATTAAATCCATATCATTATCACAACTGTAGTACATTTAAATATAATTAAAACGGTCTGAAAAAAGCCTGATGAAAATATACTATACATTCGGCGTGCTTAATTATGTTGACAACATATTATTATTCTACAAGGGACTGTTATGTATAAAATATTATGAACACAGTTCAGTCTTCCAGGTGAGTGCCATTGTTTTTAGCTGTTTTCAAATGCTTCAGTGCATGTTTACAGAGATAATAACCAGTGAGAAACCACATAGGGAAGTCTGTTAGCGATCACTCAGCGGTTTGAGAAGAGTGTAAGAATTTAGGTACTACCAGGTAGCACCATGCTAACTGATGCTATAAAACCTTAGTCACTTTGCTACATTTGCATCATAGCTTTGTAAATTTGGAATAAACGTTAGATTTTTTGGCCAAACTGGTGCAGGCCTAATGTGGATAATCCTGTGCATGCTAGTCCTGGAATCTGTCATCTTAGTTAGCTATATTTCTATATGTAAAGCACTGTAATGAATAAAGCAGAATCATTTTAGCCGAAGTGTAAGGTTTCGGGAGATTTTTTAAAGCCTGTGGACACGTGGACACATGGACAGGGCAGAGAGGAGTGTGTGGTGGGGCCTGGGTTGTTTTTGGAATCAAGAAATGGCTGTTTGTGTGTGTGTGTGTGTGTGTGTGTGTGTGTGTTTGAATATGACCAGTAAAGAGCAAGTCTCCACAAACCTCAGGCTTTTCCCTCCCCAGACAGGCCAGTTTTCCACAGCCTGCCCACTTTCTCTGGATGCACAAAGAAGAAACTACCAGAGGAACGCACTCTTTCCCTCAGGCTCTTCTGACAGGAACTTTTACAGACTTTAAGCCTCTCTAAAGTGAGAGTGTGAAAACCAAGAATAAGACTTAACATTAATGCTGGTCAAAGTTCGGCTTGTCTGGAGGGATACTGTGACCCAGCGGGGTCGGGCTTGTGTAAGGCCAGGGGGGTGAGCGTGTACCAGCCGGAGCATGGCCTGGAGCTTAGTGCGCTGGGTGGAGTCCGTCCTGCTCCAGAGCAAGCGGCTAATGTGGGAATTTTTGCTGTGGTTGGTGAGGAAGTGCTATATGCGGAGGATGGGATCATGCCAAAGGTGCCTGAAGCCCTGCTTCTACCTGGGAGAGGTATATCAGGTATGGGACATCACATTTAATACAGTGGTTCCTTTGTAGTAACTAACAATTAATCGAAACTTATATCTCAATAATGGCGCCTGATTTATCACACACTGGCCTCAAATCATTTTAGGCTTTTAAGTAGAAATGGGGAATTAGCATGTCTGTGGAAAGAAAGTCATGCCAACAATCAAGGTTATTCCAGTTTAAAGACAAGGTAAATGTGTCCAAAGCTAAACATGTGATCATAAAGTGATGCTATAAACCTCGCTTAGGTGCTATGATAATGTCCCTTCTGTTAACATAAGAATGAGCGATTCTGGGGAAAATACAATAATGATCATCACCTCCACCCTCCAAATACCCCCTGATTTCTTTATTAAAAGCTTCACCCACTTGTGAAGGTGTAGGTTCATTAACACAAGGGATGGACATGGTACTGCACACAGCACCTACCAGCCACAACCATAGGGGTCCTGATAAGCAATGCATGATCAGCGGGCTCCTCTTCAACCTCATGCTGGACAACAGGCTGCTCTTGGCCTTTACCGTGCCATTCATCGCTGCCACTTCGTCACACATCAGTTGGATCCTGGGCTTGCTAGGGACTAGGCTGAGGGGGCTGAGGGGGAAGAAAGCCAATCTTTCCAAAACTGGTGGGTACAAATCAGGCCACAACAGTGGTATATCCCCAGTGAAGCCTATGTTCAAGGTCATATCCAGCACAATCCATTGTGGCACATCATTCAAAAGGCAACATTTTTGTTCCTCTAAACTTCAATGGAAGTGTTGCAACTTTTGCCAACTTTGAACTCTTTGTGGTCACTTTGTAGAAGTAGAAGTAGGACCAATCGTACACAGAAAATCCATAGCATTTACATTTACATCTAGCAAACATTAATATTGCATAAACTCCAACTGTCTAATATTGAACAGGACCCCCTCCTGGTGCCTTAACAGCTCGGACTATGGTGCACTGGACCATTTCTATCAGAGTCAGCATTTACTTTTTAAACTACAGTAGCTCTTCTGTGGGATTGGAACAGATGAGCTTTGCCTCACTCCTCACATGCATAAGTAAACCTTGGGTGCCCATGACCCTGTCGCTTATTCACTAGTTGTTGTTCCTTGGAGCACTTTTGGTAGATACTAACTACTGGATACCTGAAACACTCCACAAGACCTGTTGTTTTGGAGATTCAGTTGTCTAGCATTCACAATAAGGCCCTTTTCAAAGTGGCTCAGATCCTTACACTCACACATTTTTCCTGCTTCCAGCATGTTAACGGCCATTGTAATTAAGTCAACGTTTTTCACTTCACCTGTCAATGGTGTTAATGTTATGGCTTATTAGTTATGGCTGATCAGTGGGACTAATGGTTTATCTTATCTGTATAAACCAGAGGTACTTAAATCTCGACCTTGAATCCAGATTCCGCTCCTGGACCAGTAGATGTTACTCTAGGAGGCCAATCAGTTCCATTAACAGTTCAGCAACTACTGGTGATTACAAAATCCAGGACTGGAATATGGATTCAAGATCCAAATTTTAGAACCGCTTGTATAAACCAACAATATCCCACAGCATGCTTTCTCTCCCCTTCCCGACTCCCCAACCCAGACGGTCCTCTACAGGCACTGCTCCATCTCTCGCATTACCAGATGCCAGGCTGTATAGTAGTATGTGTTTGTGCAACATGGCTGCATAGTCCCAGCGGAACTGGTCTACAATACATCTGTATTGACCATACACACCCAGGGCTGAGTCTGTGTGGAATCAGAGGACAGACATCACATCCCCAGAAGACATCAAATATCACCTCATCACAGTGTAATAAATCATATTATGGTATACAGGATTAAAGATGCCAGTCTGGCAATGCTGGTCTGGCTGTTTAACGTTTTTAAGTGAATTTGGATACTTGTATAAAAGGCAATTTTATTAAGTGTGTCTGTGTGTGTGTGTGTGTGTGTGTGTCTGTGTGTGTGTGTGTGTGTGTGTTTGTGTGTGTGTGTGTGTATGCATGTGTGGAATGTCCTTTGTGGTCTTTTGGAGTTATATAATGGCTTGACCTGGTTTGCCCAGCATTTATTGGGTCCATTTGTTGGATTGGGTTGTTTTCTGGTTTTATGTTGACCTTAGAAAATGATATGAATGCTCAGGAATGAAAAAAGAAGCATAAAGTTTTGTGCAAGGACTAAGGACAGTGAACATGACCCACTGCTCTGATAAATATGGTAAAAATTGCTCATGGTTAAGCTGAACTCTACTGGGGTTTATGGACTTTAAGTTCAAATGGATTTTTTAAGCTTTATGAAGTTTTTACATATGATCTACTTTGCTGTTCTTGCACTGATCATTAAGCCAGTTCCCATAGTGCTAAATCCCTTATGCAAAGGGCTCTGTAATCAGCAGCTTTAAGGAGTGTTTCTTTAATAGGATTCAGGCCTGACCCACACCGAAATGTTTTTACTTAATAATTATACTTGCTTCATTAGAAACTTTCACCTTGTTGCTTCCCCTCACTGGCCAGTTTATTAGAAACACCCACCTTGTATGTCCACATGCTGCCAACTTTATTAGAAACACATTCTTTGTCCTTTAGCTCATTGGCCAATTTATTAGAAACCCTTGGAGAAAATCTGTGGCTTACAGCCTCTACACGATTCATCACTGGTTTGTTTTCGAGTGCACACCAGTTTCTGACCAACTATTACTTAGGTGGTGAATCGTTCTCAGCAGTGACACTGACATGTTAAAGTGTGTGGTGTTGGTACATCCAGAATTGACCCCTGATAAAGGTGTAGAGGAGTTACATGTACAAACACAGTGCATCAGCAGATGGACTGGACTTGCTCATTTTGTGTGGTGGGGGATGTGCTGTGGTTTGGAATGATATTTAGAAAGAATACAGATATTTAGTTACAGTGATCTGACCTGAGCTCTTTTTCTGCAGATGACAGAGGGACGCCTCTGCCAGGTTCACTTGCTGGACAACAGGACACTGGAGCTGCTGGTTCAGGTATGTAGGGTTTTTGTGTTCAACCTCTTTCCCTCCAGTTTGGGTGTTTGTTTCGCGACCAACGACGGTGGGCATGCTATCTTAATCGGACTCCATTATTACCCGCGTTGAGATATACAGTTTGTTTAGTATGTGCTGGACTGAGATTCAAATTAGAGTTTGTATTGAACAAACTATATATTCTATTTATAGGACTGCCATGACTAAACCTCATTGATTAAAACCTGTACCCCAGCATGGAATTATACTATGAAATAAAACTCAGAGGCTGGTCAGGATATTAATATGTGTTTAGATTATGGTCACCCAGAGCGTCAGACTACAGGAATTCTCTTATTCAGTTAGATGTTCCACAAGATTCTGTCTGAGATAGGTGCAGAATACTCAGCCACGTTAACATAGATTTAACAACATGAACGGAAAACCATTTAGCGGAATAACAGTGGTTTATTATAAAGTAATAACATTAAAGATAACAGTATAGTTACCATTACATTACTTTAAGTTACATACGTTGCCCTAAGCAATCTGACAGTACCTTAACGGCATCAGGGAAAATGTTCCCTCAGCAAATATGACGATGTCTTACAGAAACCGGGGAAAAATATTTCATACCAAGTAGGACAATACCATGAAGTCATCGGGGAAATGATTCCAATGTTATAATTTGTGACTCACGTTTATGTAGCCAAAAGTTCACACATCAGAGTAACCAATGACCATCTATGTTAACATTCAATTGTTCTAACTGGCCAATCACTATGCTTCCTGAACATCAAACAGTTATACCAGCCAATAACCAATCTCCACAGCAGGAGGCTTAGGTATGGCAGCATCCTGATGTCCTGCTGTGGAACCACCCAGAATGACCAGTTAAGTTAGATGACATAACACAGTGTACATTGAGTGATATAGATCAGTGCATGAGATTCCTCATGGCATGTGCATTCATTTGATACCAGACATGGTACATCTGGTATGTTATCATGGTACTATGTGACTTTATACTTCAGAGGTTAAGAAGTTCACATTGGTCAACTGGCCTAGTGGCCTTATGGGGGGTAGGAGACTATCCTACATTACAAAGAGTGCCTGATTGTAAATACCAGTGGTGCCTCTGTAAACACACTTACCCAAATGGCTAGATCTCATTTACATATATAGAGAGAGAGCTGAAAGCAGAATTAAAGAATGTCCAAGCATAATATGATTTCCCTCTGTAACATTCACACCTCAAATTGCATCAGTCCAGCAAAAAAAAAGAAGATGCTATTGTTAACTCTTTAATGGCAGCAACAAGAACAAGCAATGACATTTTCTTTGTATTTTCTATTCATTTGGGACAATAATAACAATGTTTAATTTTTTGTATAACAACCCCATAGTTTTTTTTAAATACAGGCCTCTACAGACACTGTTTACTCACTCACCCCACCCACATTTTCACTGCCTCACTTTCACTCTGTTCTCAGTGTTGCAGTGTTTTATTATCAAATAAAATAATTAGTACAGATTTATTGATTGGCTGCACTGCTGTTTATCTCTGATTTGGCATCTGTTTAAGTGACTGAGCTTAGCTCCTTCAGTCAGTTGCTCAGTGCTCACTGAAGCAGCACAGTCACTGCTGTCACTGAGAGGGAGGTCCCTCAGATGTTAAGCTATATGTCTCCATATGTTGGGGGGTGATTTTTCACCAAACTATCGCTTTAATCCTGTACATAATGTCCGTAACCCCTGACAACCTGTGATGTCAATGCAAGTGGGCAGCGGTTAGCCGCAGGTCAGTCAGCGTAAACAGTGGCAGACTGAATTTATTTTTTTGTGGTCTTCTAAGTTCTGTTGTGTGTCTCTGGGCTCTTTAGGGAGAGTGAGTTCCTCCCAGAATTCCACCCACTGCTGGCTCATTCAGCACAGAGCACACCGCTGGTGGTGCAGTAGCCCTAACCCCAAATGTTGCTGGACAGCTACATTTTGAAAATATACATAATTTTTTATTAATATTTTTTTGTAACACTTTACTGTAGGGTACTATTAATAAGGTTACATGACATGTACATAAGCCTTTTATGACAACTGACATTAACCTACATAGACATTTATAAAGGTTTATTCCAACAACATCCATTGTCATTACACTTTCTAGGGTAAAACTGATGAGAATTGCCTTAATGACAGGTGATGCTTGTTGGAATAAACCTTTATAAATGTCTATGTAGGTAAATGTCCGTTGTCATAAAAGCCTTAGAAATGCTTAGTAAAGTGTTACCATTTTAAAAAAATAAGAATGTGAAGATGCATTAAAGCCCTTGATAATGATGTCGTTGAGTAAAGACCTAAGTATGTTGTAGGTTCACTCTATCATTAAGCAGCAGTTCTACTTCGTAAGCACAAAAGATTGAAAGTTTTTGTCACAAGGATCACCATTTATGAAGACTAGTATTTTCAAGGCATACATATAATTACAGCTGTGTAAATAATCATAAATGGCTTATTTGATATCAAGGCTCTTATAAGGGTTTTGCACCTGGATCAAAAAAAATATATATAATAATAAATCTGTATGAGAACTTAGGTTGCACTCTTTTTGTTCATTTTGACTACATGTTGTGAGAGACCTGACCAGAACCTTTATGTAGTGAACAGTGTCTCACACCTTATATTGTCTTTTCTTTCCAATACTTAGGAAAATTATGTGAACATCAAATGAATATTTAAAGATTTCTGGGTTGGGCTAAGCCCCCAATGTTTCAAGATTAACTTAACAAAGCCTCTATATGTACTGATCAATAAATCTAAATCTAAATCACCTCGCCCTCAAAAAACCAAACAAAACAAAAAAAATTTAACATTATTACATCATGATTAATGACTTTCACACATGGGTGACATGGTGGTGCAGTGGTTAGTGCTGTTGCCTCACAGCAAGAAAGTTCTGGGTTCAGTCCTTGGGTCAGCCATGGATGCCTTTCTTTGCAGAGTTTGCAAGCTCTCCCTGTGTTCATCTCTCCTGTCCAAAGGCTTGAAATAGGTTGACTGGATACTCTAAATTGCATGTAGGTGTGAGTGTGTGAATGGTTGTCTGTCTCTGGATTGGCCTCCTGCCCTGGGTGTGCCCTGCCTTGGGCCGTAGTCAGCTGGGATTGGCTCCTGCAACCCGAAATGGAAAAAGCAGTTTAGAAAATGGATGGATAGATGGAATTTCACAAGCAAATTGAAAAGAAATGTTCTATTAATATTATATACAATATATATTATGTACTATGTGTCAGAACTGTGACAGTGGCGACGATATGATACTATCACAATATTTGGGCCAAGATACGATATTACTGTAATTCCTCTACTTAGCAAAGGAGTCTCTGGAGCTGTCTCTGCAACTCTGACTTCCTTTCCAATTTCCACAAGAGAAGAACAAGTTCTTGTGGCATCTTGTGGACTTTAGAAGCAATGCTATCAGAGCATATGTATGTACCAAAATAAAAGACTATTAAAACGTGTTTAAAATTATAAAATAATAGAAAGTAAATATTAGAATTAGCAATATACAAAATGTGCTGAATGTGCCATCAAAGCATTGCATTACTATTTTATCGTGGCCCAAATACTGTGATTATATGGTATCATCACCTCTGTGGCAGCTCACACCCCAAATCATTTTTTTGTAGATATAATAATAAAATAATATTAAAATAAAATAAATAAACAAATAAAAACATGAATCAAAATGGGTCTAATCTAAAAACATAATCCACAAGCAAGCAGAAGTGTTACATTTAAGTGGTTTCCAAAATAACAGAAATACTCAGTGTGATGTTTTTTCTGCCTTTGTAGCCAAAGCTGTTGTCACGTGAACTCCTGGATTTAGTCTCATCTCACTTTAACCTGAAAGAGAAGGAATACTTCGGCTTCACCTTTGTTGACGACACGTGAGTTACTTCGATCTCTGAGCCTTGTCCACATGTACACAGGTATTTTTACTTTCGGCCACACGTAAACAGCATTTTATGCCACTGAAAACTGATCTTTTGGAAAACTCCTTCCAAGGAGACATTTTTCAGAAACACTTTTTTTTCAGCTTCCATTGTTGATGTGTGGACAGTGAAAACTTGTAACATCAGAGGGTGTGCCTTTATCTCCTTTGTTTATGGTCAGAATGCGCAACATTTTTCTCCATTGTTTACATGACTTGATCTTGTGCCACAGCAGACGCAGCCAAAATAGTGCTGTTTTAAGCTGGCCAACAGGTCTTTAATACATGTCTGCACATAAATGTGCTCTCTCACTATACTGAGAAACAGAGGCATCAGAATGTGCTACAGACATCACTGCATCCAACACTCACACGATGGGATGCATCCAAATACATAAACAAAGCTTCCTTTCCTCTGTGCTTGCCCTGATCTCACCTGATCTGTAGCTCATGGCCTCACTCCATATGCTGATAGAGCTGACTACTGTGTGGATACTCTCAGCTACCAGATCAGTCAAAGTCAAGGAAAGTTTTTAGGAAAGGAAGTTGTATTGGACTACTTGGACACGGCCACAGACCCCACCTCCACTGATGCTGGTTTCAAAAGAGACATAACAGCCTTTTTCTGACTGGCCAGCAGGCCTTACGGTTAGGGTTATAACGTCGCCTGTTGATTTGGCACACTCACCTCACAATATTAGGCAGGTGGTGTTAATGTTAAGGCTGTTAGGTATATTTATTGAATCTTATGCTAACGTGAAACACCCTACATTTTCTTGCTCTCCCAGTGGTCATTGCAAATGGTTGCAGCTGGACCGCAGAGTTTTGGAGCATGACTTTTCCAAGAAGTCTGGGCCAATTCCTCTCAATTTTCTGGTTAGGTATGTAATCACTTCTGCAGAATGTGTCCTGTCTCACACTCCTCGTCTACAGAAAGAATTACTCATGAGCTGACTCACGTTTGCAGAATTCCTAAGCTGATAAAAGTGCATGTGATGGATCATGACAAATGAACCATATCAGAAAGCCTCAATATCTGTCATGAATGAACTGCTGCTCTTAACCCCTTAGACTTTTTGGCTGTGCCATTTAAATGTCACAACATACCGTCGTGTGCAAAAAACAAAACACCTTGGTCAAATTATGTATTTTGTTGATTTAATAAAATCAAACCCTGGGTCACAGGCTGCTCTCTAAAAGCATCATACTCAGCCTGACTGGACCCTCCTCTTCTCAAACATTGAGGACAAGCATCAAGACTCTTTTCAGTTTTGGCATCTAAGCGTTGGAGCGAAATTTCCCTGACTGATACACAATTTTCACAACTTATATTACTAATATTAAACAAAGACTAGGTAATCACTAAATACAATACAATTTCGAATGTTTTCACTGATCAACATTTTGTTAATATAAGCACAATTTACAATTTGATTTATTTAAAAAAAGATGGAACAGAGGTGTGTTTTCCTCTGTGTTACATCATCTTGCCCTTTGATTACACTGTTAAATTGTTGGAGAACTGAGGATACTAACTGTTGCAGTTCCCCAAATTAACTTTTTGCCAATTTTTGCTTGATTTAAGACTTTAGCTGCTCAACACTTTATGGTCAACGGTGTCTGATTTTCTTCTTGAGGTTACATACATTTTCAATAGGAGATGTGGACTGCTGCCAGGCCAGTCAAGCATGCACACACAGCCACACTGCTGTAGCGCATGCAAGAAGAGAACTGGTATTGTCTTGCTGAAAAAACCATGGACATACTGGGACAAAAAGCCATCTTGATGGCAGAATATGATTGCCTAGAATCACAAAATAAGCCTCCACATTAATGGAACCTTCAGTTGCACTGATGGCCCAGACGTACCATGACAGTGCTTCGCTTTGACACTTTTCACCAATAACAATGTGGATGATGAATTTCATGTTTGGTACAGAGAGCTAGAAGTCCATTTCTCCGAAAACATCTGAAATTTGGACTCATTTGACCACACCACGTTTCCACTGTCTTTCAGTCTATCTGAAATGAGTTCAGGACCAAAAATCTTGCCGTTTTTTCTGCATAGAAGTGATGTTTTTGGCTTTTTCTTCAAGTAATAGATTTTCTGCACTTCTGAGAAATAGAGAATATATTTCTTGATACAGCACACTGTATAGCAACTAAACTTTTTTGAGTGTATTGCAGGCAAATTACAAAATTCAATAAAGTTAGCAAGTACATTGACATTCTTTATACTTATGACAGCTAAATTCAAATTCAAATTTAACATAATTTATAAATTGCAGGTTGTTGTTTTTATTGCATTTTTTGAAAATGTCCCAAAGAAAGTAGTGTATGTCTGTAGGGGACATGCACTTATTTACACTTCAACAAAAAAACAATAAAAACTAGAACAGAACAGAAGCACATAATCTGATAAGCGATGCTTAAACGTTTATACACAGCAGTAATTCTGTGGTTCACTGAATATAATGTATTACATGCACACATTCATTAAGTGAAAATGAGTGAAATAATTCATATAAAATTACTGCATGACTTTGTTATGGCCAGAAATAAACATCTAAGACTCGAAGTGAAATATGATTTACATAATGAAATTCAGCATCTTCTTCCTCCTAGATTTTACATAGAGAATATTTCTCTGCTGAAAGAGCACACGACGGTGGAGCTGTTTTTCCTCAATGCTAAAGCTGCCATTTATAATGTAAGTGTTGTTTCCTCCTCTGGTCTACTCAGCCTTCTCCCCTGCCAGGAGTTCCAGGTTCATTTAATCATTTAAAAGCCACGAGCCTCAGACAATTAGTATCTGGCTCTGCCAGCCCTGTGGTTTATTTACTGCTGCTCTGTACTGAGAAAGTTAGAGAGGAATTCTCTGACTTAGCTGTGACTCAGAAAAAACTATTCAGAAACATTTCAGCAGAAGTGAACACTTTAAACAGCTTTCAGTACGTTTTTAAGCTGGAGTGTAAAGAAAAGGGTAGAATAATGTGTGTGGAATACGGTTTGTCCAATAATGCATTTAAAATACTGTCTGTGTGTGGAATACTGTTTGAGGAATAATGCGTGAAATAATGCCTGATTAATAATGTTTGTGGAATAATGTATGTGTAATAATGTGTGTATTGAATATCATCTGTGGAATAATGTGTTTGGAATACTGTTTGTGGAATAAAATCTAGCACTAGGTTACTAGTTGGGTAAACTGGGAAAACAGTGGTATTTTTAATCAATATATTTCATCAATACTTATAAAGAGATATAATAGGTGTGTTTTACAGTAGGTTGTGATATTAGGTGACTTGATGAGAGTGAGTAACTTTGTGCCTGTGTATTTGGGCAGAGTGTCATGTACTTTTGTGTTTGACACAGGGTGATATTGAGGTGGAGAGTGAGCTGGTGTTTAAACTGGCTTCCCATACTCTGCAGGTGAGTCCTGATGTGTTCGTTCTCCCAGTACTTTCATTAGCACTGACAGCCCTCACCAATCTGCTCTATATTTACAGGAGGCTAAAGGGGATTACACAAGGTAAGGGAACCCTACTCAGAAGTTCAAAGTTATTTTATGTGCATGAAATGCGTTTTGTTGCAATGCCTGGTGTTTTTATCCTTTACTCATTTCAAAGATTCTTTTCCTCTAAATTTAACTGCTTTGAAAGTGTATCTCACCCCCCCCCCACCCCCCACCCCCCCCCCACCCCAGTATTTTGCACATTGATTGTGGATTTGAAGAGCAGCTTTTAAATAATGACAGGCAGTTTTTTTGTTGTTAAAAGCCCACATTGAAGCTCTTTTGGACCCAAAAGTACTTAAAACACCCACAATGTTTGAGGCCAATGAATGACATACAACCTTTAGCATTACTGTCGAAGCAGAAATTCAAAACTCTAAGCTAAGCATCCCCATACTTTTGATTGGCAGTGTACATTGGACTGCTTTACAATTACAACATTAGAACTAACAAGTGAAGTGCAATATATCTGTTTTTTTTTCTTCTCCACTGCTTTACAGCAGGACATGTGAGTCATTTTGTATTCTGATTAATTTCAGCGATGAGAGCACCAGGACGGATTTAAAAAAACTTCCCACTCTGCCGACCAAAGTCCTGAAGGAGCATCCTTCTCTGGCTTACTGGTACAACAAGTTACACTCAGCTAAACACTAGGGATGGGAATTGAGAAAAAATTATTTCCTAGTCAAAAATGTAATGTTGTGTATAAAAAAAGCCTATACAGGTTTTCAGCTTTATCTCATCTCTGTTTTATTATCTCAGAGTCTGAAGACAGTGTAGGATTTCTGCCTATCGACACTAGATCATGTGAAGATAAATCACTGCTTTTTTTCTTTTTTGAATTCTCATAATTTTAGGTATTTTTTAGTATTATCAATGAAAGTGCAGTTGGGTTGCTTTAAGGAAAAAAAATTTGTAAGTGAAGTGACTCTTTGTCATTGTGAACACACTCAAGCACCACAACAAAATGTGACCTCCGCATTTAACCCATCACACATGCACACGTGGAGCAGTGGGCAGCTACCACAGCGCCTGGGGAGCAGTGTAGTGTACCTTACTCAAGGGTACGTCAGTAGTGGGACTCGAACCTGCAACCTTCAGGTCTCAAAGGCAGTGTCCTAACCACTAGGCCACCACTGCTCTAATTTATATATATATATATTATTATTATTTTTTTTTTTTTTATTATTATTATTATTTTTTTTTTTTTATGTAGTAAATAATTCTACACTTTATTAACTTTATTAGTCCCAAGGGAAATTCCTGTGCCTATTACATACACAATATTTATTTTGGCAAAAGCAGACAGCCCCACTGCTCTTCACTGCCATGACTCTTTCTTGTTGAAAATTTCCAGTCCAGCAGTGTGAACCCATGATGCAACACTCGCAAAGAGAAATCGACAACCTAGGTGGTCTATGATTCTGTTGAAACTGGTTGTCAATTCCCATCCCTTCTACACCCTAAATAATATTAAGTTATGACTCATTTTGCTTGTGAGATTGTGTCTCAGTAATGCCTTTTATAAGTGTACATATTTCAGTTGTGCACATTTTTAGCCTTAAATTGATATGTTTAGCCTTAAATGGATATTCAGCTGGTGAACAACCTCGCCTTCTCCTTCTACATTTGTTTGCAGTATATATTTTCTTATTTTGAATAAATCACAAACCCCATTTCCAGCAAAGTTGGTGTATTTTCCAAAATGCAGTAAAAACAAAACCTATGATATAAAAATTCATGTGAACCTTTATGTCACTAAAGGTACATTAAAGTAATAAAACGGGGTAAAATACATGCATGTAATAGTCAAACTTCCAACTAATTCAGTTTAAGCACTGCTGTATTTAGGAGTATATCCATTTAAGGGTTAAAATGGGCTAAACACTTTTGCATTTTAGGGGGATAAATACTCATACATTCATGGGCCAAAACTTGCATTTACAGGTTATATTCTCATGGGCTAAATAATCATGCATATAAAGGTTGAACACATGGATGTCAGGGCTAAACAGTCATGCATTTAAGGGTCAAAAACTCATGTATTTAAGGATTAAATATTATATGTACAGCAGTAGAAATGAGATGCTGATGTTGACAGTTTATTGGTTTCATCAGTTATGGCAAAGACGGCATGATCTGAAAGGTTCACAGTCTCTGCTGATGGTCTGCAGCAGAGTGTGTGTAATGTGTATGTGTGTGTGTAAAGAATTGCCTTATTCCTCTGCAGAGGGAATATATCCTCCTTTCTGAAGCCTTTTCATCAACGCTCTTTCTCTCTGCAGTGAGGAGAGAGTGATTGAGCACTATAAGCTGCTGAAGGGCGTCTCCAGGGGTCAGGCCATTGTCCAGTGAGTATTGATAAAACTATCATTAGCCTTATAGGGGTCATCACAGACTATGTGATTTATGACTGAGCCCATAAACCTTCACTTTGAGTGCAGAGGCTCCAGGTCAATCAATAAACCGGCCAGCCGTTACAGATGAGCCTCATGTTAAAGTGACAGTTTGGTAAAACATCAGATTAACACAGTTCTTCCCGCCTTACTCCAAATGTAGTCGATCAGTCAAAAGGTTCTGCATCTGAAGTTTGCTTCTTCAGTTTTGCACTAGAGCTATGAGGCTAAAGTATCTAACATGATATTCTGTCATGTGACAAAACATATGTTGCTTGAAGCCTGTATGTCTGTGCATGTTTATAGATGTCAGTGAGTTGTCCAGTGTCAGAAATTACATAAGCATGTCTATGACAGATTAATAAACATCTTGATTGTAGCACAAAAAGTGAATACTGGCTCTGATAGAAAGGGGGTAGAACACACAGTACCACCAAAGCTTGCTGTGTGTGGAGCTGTGTAGCTACAGATTGGTCAGAGTGCCCATGGTGGCCCTGGTTCACCAAAATTACTGCCTACTAACTAGGCATCAGAACTGGAGCATGGAGCAATAGAAAAAGGTTTTATGAATCATATTTAGTTTATAACAGTTTGAGGAACAAAGAGTTCAAGGTGTTTACTCCACCTCTAAATTTTCCAGATCTTAATCCGATCAATCATCTGTGGAATGTGCTGGACTAGTCCGATCTATTGAGGCCCCAACTCAAAACTTACAGAACTTAAAGGATCTACTGCTTGGTGTTAGATACCATAGCACACCCGAAGGTCTTGTGGCACCCATGCCTTGATGGGTCAGAGCAATTTTTGTGGCACGAGGGGGATCCAGACAACTTTTAGCAGGTGTTTTTAATGTTATGAGTGATTGACTTCATTTGGGGTAAGGGAGACGGAGGGAAGGGGCTGTGTAATCTGTGCTCTTGAATGGTTTTTAAGTGACCAGCATGTAACTATGTGTTTCAGGTATTTGACTCTGGTGGAATCTCTGCCCACATATGGAGTGCACTATTATGAAGTGAAGGTAATTGATAATGACAGCGTTTGAATGAATTATCAATATCGTAATCACACTCTCAGAAAAAAGGGACAACTCAGGTGCCTGTGTCATGAACAACAAACTGAAATCAATAGGAGGCCTGAAAGTGAACAGCTAACCTTGAAAATAATGACAACTTCACGTTTCCTCTCAAGTTTTCTAACTGCTATTGTAGCTGCTTGGATATTTCGCCAAGACCTTAAGACCTACATTAGAAGCAGATGAATTCAGCAAATTTATAGGACTAGGAAAAACATTTTATTTCGTTTAAGTTCAGATTTCAAATTATTATTATATTAAAAATAGTTATGAGGTTTTCTTATTACAGCAGTAAGTAGCAAGTATATGCTGAATAATGTACAGTATATTTAAAATGATTAATATAAGAAATCTGAAAAACCTTTTCAACAATATAAAAGCAATTTGGTGTCAGAGAAATGCATAAAATTAATTTTTCATACAACAAAAGTAAGTGCACCGTAAGTGCTTTGCAGAATGTCATTTGTACATATTGTTTTCCTGTAGGACAAGCAGGGCATCCCCTGGTGGCTGGGAATCAGCTATAAAGGAATCGGCCAGTACGACATTCAGGACAAAGTAAAACCGAGAAGGGTATGTTCAGAACTACAACGCTACTGCACTACAGTGCGACTACAGCAATATAAAAAAACTGAACAGCAACACATTGTGAACACACTCACAAACCACCTGTGACCTCTGCATTTAACCCATCATGCGTGCACACGTGATCAACAGATCCCAGGAAGCAGTATAGCGAGACGGTACCTTGCTCAAGAGTACCTAAATAGCGCCTGGGCCAGGACTCAAACCTGCAACCTTCAGGTGCCAAAGGCAGCATCCTAACCACTAGGCCACCACCACCCACAAGGTTATAAGGCAGTAAGGCAGTAAGTCATCAAGACTGTAAGAAAATGACTAGGGGGAAAAGCAAAGTAGCTTAATTGGGAAACGCCCCAGGGAAACGCAACGTGAATCTAACGTAAGAATATTTGAGGCTGAAATCCTGGGAGATCTTAAAAAGTGGACATGTCCAGGTAAAAGGACGTCTGGTTACCATTCCTGTATATTTAACCCATCTATGATACCAATGTACATACACCAGGTGCAGGACCACTTCAGCCATGAATGGGGAAAGGTGCTGCTCACTCACTCACTCCGTCCCACATTTTCCCTGTCGGTCCCAGGGATTGAACGAGTGACTAACTACAGCTCTAGAGCACTCTTTCTACAGATCTACAACACTACAGCTTTAAAACACAACACTACAGCTTTACAACACAACAGCTGTTCAACACTAGAGCCCTACAGCTTTGCAGCATAACAGCTCTACAGCATTACAGCTCTACGATACCTCAGCACCACAGCTCTACAACAATACAGATCTACCACACTGCAACACTACAGCTCTACAACACCACAGTTCTACAAAAATACAGCTCTAAAATACAAGTCTATAACACTACAGCTCTACATCTCTACAACACTACAGCACTACAGCTCTGCAGCACTACATGCACATAACATTATGACTCTATAACACTACAGCTCTACAACTTTATGACTGTACAATGCTACAGCTCTACAACATTATGAGTCTACAATGCTACAGGATTACATCTCTACAACACTATATATCCACAGCACTACAGCTCTACAGTCCTACAGCAGTAGTGATACTACAACTTTACAGCAATACAAAACTACTGTGAGAAGGAGAATGTGTTTATACTTGCAATGATTGGAATGCATATATTAATACTACATGCATACTTGCAGTGATGCAATGAGAGAGAGAGAGAGAGAGAGAGAGAGAGAAAGCACAAGAGGCTGAATCTGTGCTCTAAGGAGTGTTTCTGGTATTTGAGTGATGTTGAAAGGAGACAGTATGCCTTTAGCTATTCTCTAAACCTGAAGCGACACGTCCAGAGCAGAGCTGAGACAGAGGAGACCATTCTAGATGAACCAGGACAAAAACACATCGTCTCATTTCTATGGATATTTGTTTTCATGTGACTGGTAAGGACCACTGCCAACAAATGATTGCTGATCGGTGTAGCATTGATAACAAGTTAATTTGTTGACTCATGGATTATAAAGATAGGTGCAGTTTAGCACACATCACATTAAACTGTGGGTTCAATTTCGAGCTATGAATACAAATGGCAAAAAATATCTTTTACAAAAACAAATATCAAGAATATTTACAAATATTTACAAATATTTTGTACTTTAATAAAAGTGCATTATGTTATAAATGCATAAAAACGCAATACATTGTTTTTTTCCCTATAAAATATTCATGATTTTATTTATTCCTGATTTAATTACCTCAATAAAAATGGTCCACTTACTTTCTTTAAAGTGCCTGAAAATCCAATAAAATTTACTGCATGTTTATAGATAACAGTGTATCTACAGTGTCAGAAACTACCTAAGCAAGTGCATTAGAGATTACCCACAATGCCAATTAGTGGGGTCGAACACGTCTCAGTAAGGCACATGGGAAAAAGACTTGACTACTAATGACTAATTATGACTGCTAATGTTTGGTGGACAATATCCTACACTAAGACTCCTGTCCACAGATGGGCATGTCCCTTTGTGCTTGTGCCCCCTGAATTGGGGGAGGCACAAAGCACTTTTTGGGCCACAAAATGACAAAATATGTGTTGCGAGTTGGCCTCTAGGAGGCACATTACCCTAGCTAATTGTAGCTCATTTGTGGAGCAGCACCACCTAGTGAATAATGTCAATGCAAAAACTAGCGCTTCACTCGCCAATATCTTTTAATAAAAATGTCAATTCAATAAAGAAACACGAAAGGAAATCCATCAGAAGCTCAGTAACACAGATAAATACCTGATCACTATTTTTACTGATTTAAGGATTTCAAAACTTAAAGTTTCAAAACACACTGTTCATTCTAAAAGCCCATATATGGAAAATAAGCTGCAAAAACACCATTTTAAATTTGCGGTTTTTGTATATATACGTTTAGAGAAAGTAATAAGTAAATTGATTCATGTGGATCAAGCAGGATTTATGAAAAGTCGTTTATGTTCTGACAACATTAGACAGCTTCTCCATATATTTGAGCACTCAAAAAAAAATTATTCTTTGCCTCTTTTTTTGGATACACAAAATGCAATCGATCGGTTAGAATGGGAATATCTATGGATAGTTCTGGAAGCATTTAAATTTGGCCCTACTATCATTAGAATGATTCAAATCCTATATGCAAATCAATTTGCCAGACTCTATACTGGAGGAATGTCCTCTGAAACATTTGGTTTGTTTCTGGGTTCGCCGAAAGGTTGCCCACTCTCTCCTTATCTGTTTAATCTTTCTGTAGAACCCTTAGCTCAGTTAATATGCCAAAACGATATTATAAAACTGTTAACAATAGGGTCATCCAAACATTCTATATCTTTGTATGCAGATGATGCATTAATTTACATGTCAAATATACAGTCTTCATTACCAGAGATAATGAAAGTCTTGGGAAACTATGGTAAGTTGTCTGGTTTTAAAACCAACTATAAAAAATCTTTCCTTTTACTTCTTAACGCAGACAAAGATAAACTAGCAATTCCATCAGACTAATCTTACTAATCAAGTGACCTATTTAGGCATTCAAATATCCCCATTTCTATCTAATGTAGCCAAAATTAATTATGATAGCATCCTGAAGAAAATAAAAAAGGTTTTAATAGATGGAAGCTCGTCCCATTGTCAGTACCCGCCAGAATTTCAGTCATTAAAATGAACATGCTGCCACTACCTCCTCCAGCAGAATATTGGAAAAGGGTAGACTCCTTACTTAAGTCTTTTACATGGAACAATAAAGGTGCACAAATAAAATAGTCAAAGTTACAAAAACCCAAACTACAAGGAGGCTGGGCTCTTCCTTTAAACTATTTCATTGGTCATATACGTTACAGCATATTAAACATTGGTTAAATTCATCGATCCACACTTCTTGGGTAGAAATTGAAAAAGAAATTGTAGCTCCAGTGAGACTTCAAGACTTTCTGTTTTCAGGCATATCCCCTTTCTTACTTGGTTAGAATTTTAAGAACTGTAGTAAAATTATGTGGATGTGGATATAAACCTATTCACTATGGTTAGACCAACACTTAAGAACAGTAAACAGGCCATTCAAACTAGGCCCCTGGATTATTAAGTTTTTAGGATTTAGTTTCACAATATGACATGCTTGAACAATCCCTTTTTCATTATTTCAGATTATTTCAGATTATTTCAGCACTTAAACCTAATAACATCCACTGGGGGCCTGATCTAAAGCAACATTCAATTGTAGAATGGAAACATTGTCTCATTGATTGTCTCATTTATTTACTTACAGTTATCCAAACACTCAAGAAAAATATATTTGCATAAATGAAAATGGGAAGAAATACATAAACATACAGGAAGATCAATTCATTCGCTTTAACATTTGCCACCACACTTATTTAACCACCCAGAGAAGATATCTAATGGGCTTGGCTCCACACCCTTACTGTACATTTTGCCCACATGGTAATATGGGTACATTGATGCATGTTTTGTGGGATTGCCTTGATGTGCTTACTTTTTGGAACAATGTTATCAGTACAATTAGAGTTGTTGAGAGATAATAAATAAAAGAAATAATAAAATAATAAAAGATATGAAAAATAAAAAAGTCTACAAAGACAAAGTAACTAAAACAGCCTGTTTAATTCTAAGGGATAAAGAGAGATTGGGAAATTGGTTTAAAAAATTCATTATGATTAGGGATATGTATGTATTAATTGAACAAACAAATGTATTAATTGTTTAATGTAAATGTATTTAATTATTGCTATTTCTTTAAATAAAACTACAAATGTCATAAGTGGAATTCAGGAGAAAAAATATGATGGAAAAAATGTAAATGTATATCATACATATATGTATATACAATACGGCCATTTATAGACTACATGCTTTTTTATTAAATAGTATTCTTTAAACATAACTGCTCAAAAGCTTAAACCAAACATGTCTGGGCTGACTGACAACGGGGGGCAATAGGCACATTCATTTTTGTATATCCAAACTATCACGTAAAAGCTGAACTACTCAAGCATGTTGAAAGGATAAGTGAAGGCTGCGTATGTCAGGTGTGTGAGTCGTGTACGTGCTGGCTCGGCTGAAGTTTGCCTGCAGCAATCAGCTTATCCCTCAGTCTCTCAGACCGTAGCTCAGACTGTAATCGATTCAGTGACTCACTCAGTGTGTCTATAGCAGCCGCAGTACACCTGGAAAAGTGAATACATGCACATGTGCTTACGTTGTATCTTCTGTGTGTGTGTGTGTGTGTGTGTGTGTGTGTGTTTCTGCAGCTGTTCCAGTGGAAGCAGCTGGAGAATCTATATTTCCGGGAGAAGAAATTTGCAGTGGAGGTGAACGACCCTCACAGGTAAGAATCTTTTTCATGCTTATCTTCTATCATCTGTAGCTTTTTTTGATGAATTAATTCTGAACTGGCCGAGAGGGAATAATGAACTTTTCTATGGAGCTTCTGCCAAACTACCAATCAGAGTTAAGGCTTGTTCACACAGAATAGGTGAATATTAAGGCTTCTTTATTTCGAGGCCAGAGCTGATGGACTGGGACACTGTTCAGAGCTGGCTTGATTTCCTGCATTACAAATTAGGCTGACCAATCAAAGCTACATTTTCATGGTCCAGTCCAAAAAAATGACAGCAGTCTTGCTCATGGCACAGCAACTTATATGTCAAAAAGTGCTTTAGGGCTTCAGTACTTCTTGTAACTTTGTGTCTCCACCCCTTTTTAAAGTCTAGCTACAGAACATACATTGATCAGTCATAACTTCACCTGTCTAATATTGAGTAGGTCCCTCATGCTGCTGAAACAGCTTTGACTGTGCTGCACACATTCACTTTTTAAACCACTGTAGCTCTTCTGTGGGATCAGACCACACAGGCTAGCATTCACTCCCCATATGCATCAGACATTATCAATGCACAGTTTTCCTCACAAGTTCTCTGACAGGGCTTTTGGTCAAGGCAAAATTGCGTGTCAAAGTTTGAGGTTTAACACATTTGTGAAAACTGTGGCTTTACTGTAACTATGAACTTTGCTTTGTGTATGTGTGTGTATGTGTGTGTTTGTGTGTGTGTGTGTGTGTGTTTTCAGACGAGCGGTCACTAAGCGTACATTCGGTCAGACAGGTTTGGTGATTCACACCTGGTACGCCAGTCACTCCCTAATCAAGACCATCTGGGTCATGGCCATCAGCCAGCATCAGTTTTACCTGGAGCGCAAACAGAGCAAAGTGGGTTTTTACACACACACACACACCAGCACACGCACTGCCAAAATCCACTGTATGACTAAACATTTCACCACTGCCCTAAAGGGGGTGCTTGTTTCCCCATAATGCTCCATTTATACATGTAATTGTTTTTTTTTTTTTTGCTACTGGTTTGTCTCCTACTAAAGGCAGCCATGTGTCAGCATGCTTTGCCACTCAGTCCAGCTAAGGGGCATGAAATGTGACAACCATGAATGCCCTCGATATTGCCACTAGCAGGATAAAAAAATATATAAATGTTGCAGGATGATAACCTATAGAAAAAGCCCCCAGTCATGTCAACCTGCCGCAGGTTGGATAGTTTGATCATTTGTTTTCTGATCAACAGGCAAAAATCACCACAGCTAGAAGTCTAGGAGACATTGCTATGGACCTGACGGAGAATGGAGCATCAAAAATGAGTAAACTTAACGCGGGGATAAAAAATCAGCTCATTATGGCCAGCAACGGCAGCCTGGTCTCTACAGGTCAGTCAGGGTTTCATTTCTGTTTCCTTACTCTTCATGATCTATTTAATTTCTATTTCTAAATGTACATTCATAGTCAACTTTAAATCTCGCACAAAAATTCTCATTTTAATTCAAATAAATAAAGTATTATTAATTCTAATTTATTCTAATTTCTAATTTAAAAAATAGCATGAAATTAACAACTTTTGAATATCATTTTGTACACTCATTTGAGGAGGAAAGACTCAAATTTAAATTTAAAATTCTTAGCTCCCAAGTGACACACATCCATGTCTGTGAGTCAAAAAGAGTACAATGGCTTGTGCTTTTAAGACAGCAAGCCAACTGCACATGTTCTATAATCACTCACATTTCTCTGCAGGTTCTGCCGACTCTGAGATTAACGATGAGCAGAAGAAAGAGAAACTTTCAGAGCTGAGGAAAAAGGAGAGAGACATTCAAGATGTCCTAAGCAAGAAGATGGCAGAGCTGAAGAAAATATGCCTGAGGGAAGCGGTAAGAACATCATCACTTCAAACACACAGAGAGAGTAGCAGCACTGAACACAGCAATGCAGTGAATTTACCTAATTTAAAAATGTTCGTTTCCACTTCGGTCTTTTCCCACATTTGTGTTAAGGTTTTATACACTGATCAGCCATAACATTAACACCACCTGCCTAATATTGAGTAGGTCACTCATGCTGCTGAAACAGCTCTGACTGTGCTGCACTGTGTGTTCTGACCCCTATCTATCAGAGTCAGCATTCACTTTTTAAACCACAGTAGCTCTTCTATGTGATTGGACCAGACAGGCTAGCCTTCATGCCCCATATGCATGAGTGAGCCTTGGGTCCCCATGACCATGTCACCAGTTTACCAGTTGTCCTTCCTTGGATCATGTTTGGTAGGTATTAACCTACCTGTACTAACCATACCTAGAACACTTAACAAAAGATGCCGTTTTGGAGATGCCACCACAATAAGTCCAGGTCAAAGTGGTTAAGATCCTTATGCTCATCATTTTTTCCTGCTTCCACCACATCAACTTCAAGGACCGACTGTTCACTTGCTGCCTAATATATTTTGCATGTGCCATGGTAATAAGATAACGAGATAAGCAATGTTATTCATTTAAGCTGTCAGTGGTTTTGATGTTCTGGCTGATTGGTGTATGTTATTATTGTTGAAAGGATGTACACATTTCAGTCAGTTTACTGTTACAGTATATGTATATACCATGTGAAAATATAAAATATATAAATCAATATATAAAGAGCTTTCTGTTTCAGTATTTTGTTCAACATAGAGTTTCAGTGCTACCTCCTGAGGTTGCATTAGTTTTTACTATACATGTTATTGTTTCTACCAGGAGTTAACGGGCAAACTGCCAAAAGAGTACCCCATAACAGCAGGGGAGAAACCCCCCGGCTTCAGGAGGAGAGTTGGGACCGCTTTCAAACTAGATGAACTTTTCCCATATCATGAGGTTAGTGATGTACAGTGTGCAACAGCACCATATAATGGATAAACAAGGGATAATAAAGTGAAAGAGTAAAAAATCTAATTTACAAATTCACCTCAAATTAAAAGTTTGTGTCTTGGAGCTATGAGGCTTAAATAGCTAACATGTAATAGATGATAATCCACCACTTAATGTGGTGCCTAAATTACTGCACACTCTCTTCACACCCTTCAGAGCAGTTGAGTGATCTCTAATAGATTCGCTTATGTGGTTTCTTACTCTGCACAACTTGCTATAATCTCTGTCTGTAAAAATGAACAAAGCAGTTTGCCACACCGTGCTAAAAGCTACATAAGCAAGTGATGGGGTAAAGGAGGTAAAACGTTGTTTTTCGGATTTTACATAAATTTATACTTTAATTCTCAATACACTGCTGTTTGACTGAATCCACTTGAAGCCAGTGATGTATTGTTAATCTGTAGCTAAGCTAATGTAGCTGTCACACTGGAATGTACTTGTGAAACTTGTGGAACTATAAGCGATTAGTGATGAGGTCAGGTACTGATGTTGATCAGTAAGATCACCAAGATGGCGCCGGTAAGGATGGTGCCGGTAAGGATGGCTGCCGTCGCTCTGTGTCCTCTTCAACTTTGCGTTTTTCTTTTGTTTTTGGCATTATTTTAATTAATATTTGTGTGCAATCTTTATTGTCTAATCTTTGAGGAGGCTCTGAGTCCAAGAATTTCATTGCTGGTAATGATGTTTCATTGTTACCTGTATATGACAATAAACTTGAACTTGAACTTGACCTCACTGCAATCAAATCAGCAATGTTCCAACATCTAGTCTTCCCAGAAGAGTAAAAGCTGTGAAGTTTTTATCTGTCCATTTATTCCTCACCTGTGTGTTCGCCTCATATAGGACCCTTACCTAAGAAACCTGGAGAGCCGCTTCGCTCTGCAGCAGAAGATTGTAGAGGCGGCAAAAAAGCTGGCGACCGAATCAGACATCGGCAAGACGGTGAAGAAGAAGCGGAGGAGGAACTGTCTGGATGCCATGCAGAGGCTGCAGGAGATAGAGGACGAGATGAACCGCTACCGAGTGAAAAAGGGGAAAAAACCCACACAGAGAGCATCGCTCATCATCGCAGGTAAGAAACAGTGCAGGGAGAGTTAATACATCTAAACCCTGAGTGAATACCTTACTAATACAATTTTAATCCAATCGGCAGTGTCCAGTTTGCACTTCTCACTTTTTTCCATTCATTTTAATGTCAAAAGACATGGGGACAAGGACTTTATACAGTGAATGAGAAATTAAAAAAAAAATTTCTTTCAGTTTACTAGTTTACATTAGTGTATTAGCAAAAGATGAGTTACTTTAATTAAAAAAATTATATGTAATATAATTTTATTAAATTCATCAATCAACCATAACATTAAAACCACTTTTCTAAAATGGTGTAGCACAAAAAGCACAGCAAATTAGAAATTAACATTTACACACAGGTCTCCTTTAACCCTGAGAAGTCATAGGTTTGGCTGGCAATAGATACCAATCAGCCACAACATTAAAACTGCTGCCAGTTGAAGTGACATTGTCTATCTGGTTTCAGTTTTAATGGTGTTGCTGAGTGATATATATTGCCAGCCAAACTTCTGACTTTTTACGGTTAAAGGAGCCCTGTGTGAAAATGTTTATTTGTGGCTTGCTGTGCTTTTTGTGCTTCTTCTACTTACTGTGTGTCCTGAAATTGTTTCTTCAGGTTTAGTAGCTAGTTAAAGGCACGTCTCAGTCTCTGAAAAACACCATTATGTATTTTTCAATCTCTCTCTTTCAGATGAACTGGCTCCCTCGGAATGCAGCTCCCTCTCTGACAGCCTGAATCTTGATGACGGTGTGTAAGAAACACACTTCGCCCACCCAGACAAAAACATACAGTTTTAAAGGCCTGTCTTTCAGTCACCGTCTTGTCCCCAAATCATACCATCTGAAGTAAAACATAAACTCAATCAGCCCGTAGAATCATACAGTGCTAGCTGAATCAGGCCCCTAAACCATGCATAGTTAACGGAATAAAATGCCCAAAGCGAATCATGAACTGAATGAAGTCTGAATCAGGTCCCCAAATCATGCAGTGAAGTGAAGTGAATCAGATATCAAATTGAACAAGGTTTTCGGGTTATAAAGAGTTCCTGATTCAGTTCCCAGAATCATACAGTGTTAGCTAAATCATGTTCCTAAACTGAATTGGGTCCCAGAATCATACAGTGTTAGCTAAATCATGTTCCCAAACTGAATCAGGTCCCCGAATCATACAGAGTAAGTTGAATGAGGAATTAGGTACCAGAATCATGCATTGTTAACTGAATCAGGTCCCCAGACTGAATCAATTCCACAAATCTTACAGTGTTGACTGAATCAGGTCCTAGAATCGTACAGTCTTACCTGAATAAGGTTCCAGAATTGATACTGGGTTAGCCAAATCTGAATCAGATATGTGAATCATAATGTATGTACTGAATCAGGTCCCCGAATTATACAGAGTTTACTAAATCAGATTGCAAAATCATACAGTGTTTACTAAATCAGATTCCAGAATCATACAGTGTTTACTGAATCAGATCCCAGAATCATACAGTGTTTACTGAATCAGGTCCCAGAATCATACAGTGTTTACTGAATCAGATCCCAGAATTATATAGTGTTTAGTAAATCAGGTCCCAGAATCACACAGTGTTTACTGAATCAGATCCCAGAATCATACAGTGTTTACTAAATCAGGTCCCAGAATCACACAGTGTTTACTGAATCAGTTCCCAGAATCATACAGTGTTTACTTAATCAGATCCCAGAATTATACAGTGTTTACTTAATCAGATCCCAGAATCATACAGTGTTTACTGAATCAGGTCCCAGAATCATACAGCGTTTACTGAATCAGATCCCAGAATCATACAGTGTTTACTGAATCAGTTCCCAGAATCATACAGTGTTTACTGAATCAGATCCCAGAATCATACAGTGTTAACTAAATCAGATCCAGAATCATACAGTGTTTACTGAATCAAATCCCAGAATCATACAGTGTTAACTAAATCAGATGCAAGAATCCTACAGTGTTAACTAAATCAGATGCAAGAATCCTACAGTGTTTACTGAATCAGATCCCAGAATCATACAGTGTTTACTGAATCAGGTCCCAGAATCATACAGTGTTTACTGAATCAGATCCCAATATCATGCAGTGTTGGCTGAATCTGTGACTCCCCAATGCTCTGAGTGTGAGAGCTATCTTCTTACTACTCTCATTGTATGTGTGTGCTCACTGCTTTGGATGGGTTAAAGGCCAAAGCTTATTTCCTCTCAGGGATTAATAATGCAATAATAAGTCAATACCTGATTTTAACTTAGTCTGGTCCCCTGAATCAAGTCTTCTGAATCATGTCTTACTTGAAGGTATAGTTTATTTTGGATGATGTTTTCCTATGTGTGTGTGTGTGTATGTAGATGATGACGGAGGCCAGCGTCCACGCTCTTGCTCTGTTCAGTGTTCACCTCTACTCAGCACTGCTCAGCCCAGCCTAGACTACGATCATGACAGAAGATCCTCAGAGAGCGACACACATCATGACAGAGCACTCAGCAGGTGTGTGCTTGTGTGCGTTTGTACACAAATGTGATCTGGATTAAAAGTCTCTTGTTAACTGTCAATACAGCTGTCACGTTTTCATGTTTCTATATTACCCCAGTTTTAGGACTTGATGAATAACATGCTTTTTGTGTGTGTGTGTTTGTGTGTGTGTGTGTGTAGACTGGAGTATGATGTGCAAGGAGCTGGACATTACTACAGTCCTCGTGAGGTTTCCTCAGCCAGCAGCAGCCCGTATAAAACCGTTCCTCGGAGACAGCTGGAGAACCACAGCAACAGCCAGAGCCCCATGACCCGCAATGCATACAGCAGCAGCCAGCTGGGGTAAATAAACACCGCCTAGGGGAAATATGGAAATATGGATTAGCTTTTTGAATAATGGATTGGTGTCAGGGGTGGCACAGTATTGCAGTGGTTAGCGCTGTTGCCTCACAGCAAGAAGGTCCAGGGTTCGATCCCTGGGTCAGACACGGGTGCCTTTCTGTGTGGAGTTCGCAAGCTCTCCTTGTGCTTTGATGGGTTTCCTCTGTGTGCTCTGGTTTGCAATAGATTGATTAGGTATTTTAAATTGCTGGTAGCTGTGAGTGTGTGTGTGTGTGTGTGTGTGTGTGTGTGTGTGTGTGTGTGTGTGAATGGTTGTCTGTCTATGTGTTGCCCAGCAGTGGGTTGGTCTCCTGTCCTGGGTGTAACCTGCCTTGGGCTTGTAGTCAGCTGGGATTGGCTTCAGCTTCTCCGCGCCCCACGAAATGGAAGAACCAGTTTAGAAAATGAATGGATGGATGGATTGGTGTCTGAAGTTAACTCTTTAGCACTGGAGGCTAATGTAGTAATGACAGCTTATACCCTACCATCTAGCACACTTAAACCAATATGCACTCACCTTAAAATGTGTGGAGGTGTTCCGTTATAGACTTACTTATGTGGTTTCTGACACTGTACAACACATTATTATTATTATATATATATATTATACACTCAGCATAACTGTCCTCTCTATGGGTGTGAAGGGCGGTCCTCCCTCTCCCCCATCATGCAATAAAAATGTCCTCTCTCTCTCTCCAGGTGGGTAGAATAGTCCTCCCTCTCCCCCATCACTCAGCATAACTGTAATCCTTTAATCTATTTATTAATATTTGTTCTGCAGCTCTGAGGGCCCTCTTCACGGATTCCGGCATCGCAGTGGCAGCCTGGAGTCCCAATCCCAGCTCCTCCACCATCCAGGCTCGGACCGGGCCATTTTCTCAGCGTCCCCAGCGCGCCGCAGCAACAGCAGCGAAATCCTGGATGATTGTTCATCTTACACCAGCCTGTCCAGCCCATGCCCATCCACACCTCCATACCGCACGCTGGACACCCGGGCACATGAGTACCGGCAAAACCGCAAGGTGGAGATTTATGGAAACACAGGCAGCATGCCCAATCTGGTGCCCAACAGCTACAGCAGTGCTTATAACTATCCCGCCCATACCAACTACAGCCCTACTGCTTATTATGTAGCAGGCTATCCTTCGTCTGACTACGAGCCATATGCTAATGGTTCTTACATGTATGAAAGTGAACTGGAAGGGCATTATAACGTCAACCCCACATACAATGGGCACAGTTATCATGGGAACAACCGCAATGGGCATTACGGGATGGAAGGAATGGACGGTTTGTCTCAGAATCCCTACGCAACAGTGAGGCCCCCGAGGAGCAGGCAGGGGCCCAGGAATGAACTGTTAGCTAAAAGCATGCAGAAAGCTTTAGTGGTGGAGCACCTCAGAGGATGGTATAACCGCAACACAGGGAACCGTGAGCATGGGGCAAGGGGCCTGCAGTGCAGCTATGATTATGACAGAGGATCCCAGCACAGCCTCGGGTACCAGACACTGCCTGCTCCATTCAGCCGGGCCAGCAGGGCTGACTCATTTTCATCAGGTAACGCTAACGCTTGATCCACTGCACCACAAAGCTTATACTCACAAAGGAACCAAGTAAATAAATAATTTTTCAAATATATTTAATACATTTATTTGGTACATATGTCTACTCCGATAACATAAGCTGGTGCAAGGCTTTGTTCTTCTCTTGCGGGAAATTGGAAAGGAAGTCAGTGTGGCAGAGATGGCTGCAAAGACTTATATGTAACGCCTCATCTGCTTTCTGTAAGAGGCAGGGGCCCGGGTGGGCTGGCAGAATGTGGTTGAAAGCTGTCCCTTCCCTGTCCCACAATGTCAGGCCAGCAGGGGGTGTTGGCGATGCTCTGCCATGTTGAGGGTGTACCACCTGGGCCATAGCGCCTTGTAAGCATGGTTGTTCCACAAGAAGGGGCAGACTCCTTGTCTCTGGTGGCAGGTGAAGTGAAAGTGAAAGTTTGTCATTGTGAACACACTCAAGCACTAGGTGTGGTGAGCAGGGTGCCTAGGCCACACCGGATCCTTGTTGGTAATTTAGTAAAGACTCATGAATTGTTTATCCCATGGGTCTCACTGTCTTCTTCACTTTTGTATTCTCAGCAGACAGGCCTTGAAGGGTGCTCGTCTGCTGCTGAGATTCTTTTAGTCCCTGGCATCAAGGGAGGCTTGCATTCCGCTTCACGCAGGCTACCTGGTGTGGTCGTTTGTGGCACAGGAGACCCGTATATGTTCCTTGTTTTCCCTGCATGTGGGTCCTGTACTGAAAGCCATGTTACAGGAACACCCCCTCCCTACCTGGGGCTTGAACTTGTGCTGCCATGTTTACAGGCAAATGCGCTATGGTTCACACCAAACGTGTAAAGGGGACCGTCGCAAAACTACAGTTAAATGAGATGAAAACACCAGGTCAGTGTAAAGCAGGTACGAACCACTTCTTGCTGACGTAAGATGGAATGACAGAATGCTGTTGAATGTGTTCGCTGTTTGCATTACTCGCTAGCTTTTTAAAGCAAGCTATGTAGGGTCCACTCTGGTGGATGCCAGTAACAAGGCTCTTGGGTTGGAAAAAATTACAAAGGCTGCATGAATGCAGGCGTGAGCCATTGTACTGTGAGTGGAGACAACATTGCAAATCGAGTGTGGCACTGCACCCGGGAGCCCCCCGTGATGAAGCCGGCATACCCGATAAGGGGGAGAAACAGTGGGACGCAAGTGCGGGCATTGGTACTGTGAGTGGAAGCTGCAGGAGGACAATGGGGGCACCTTGCCAGCTACACCCTTCACCAAAGACCAGGACTCCACCCCGCACTGTGGGACAACCATGCTTATAAGGGCTTTGGCCTAGGTGGTAAACATCAGCACTGATTATCCTCACATTTGCAGAGCATCACCAACACCCCCTGCTGGCCCGTGTGCTGCACCTTACACTTTCAAGTTAATAAATTAAAATAATACTGTGTTGTTGCCCAAATATTGTGAAAGTATCGTATCTCACCTCTGTTCCCAACCCCACTAATAAGTAATGAATGCATTTACTATAAAAATCCTCAAACACTCGCCTGAAACTCTTTGTAGTAGTTAATCTGTCTATAATAGATTTGTGGTATCTTATACTTTTCTTTGAACCTTTACGCTTCAATGTATCTGCTTTTTTTGTTTTTAGCTATTCTAATAGCTTAGTACATGTTTATGGACAAAGTGTCAAAACTCCACTATAATACCACCATGAATTATTCAGTATCTATTATGAAATATTTACTTACTTCTAAAAACGTTTCTTTATTTATTATGTATTCATTATGTACTGTGAATTATTCAGTATCTACTATAAATTGTTTAGAATCCACTATTGCTCAGTATCTACTATTAATTATTCAGTAAATACTATAAATGATTAAGTATCAAATTTAAATTATTTGGTATTTACTATATATAATCTTGTAAGTACTATTCAGTAAGTGTTATGTACTAAAAAAAATCAATTCTATGAAGTTATTGTAATCAGTCGTCAGTGTGAATCTGAGATTTGTTCCAGTGTGACTGCATTAGCTTAGCTACAGTAACAATCCCTGGCTTCATAGAGCATTGAGTAAACAGCAGAGAATTTAGGATTAAGTAAGAAACCACATAAATGGGTTTCTTAAAGATTCCTTAAACCTCTCTGCATGGTGTAAAGAGAGTGTGCAGTAATTTAGGCACCACATCAAGTGGTGGAATATCATCTATTACTTGTTAGCTATGTTAGCCTCATAGCTTTAAGGAGCAAACTTCAGTCACCAAACATATCTTGGCTTATGTACTGTGTTAGTGGCTGGGGCAGGGGGATAAGAGTGTAAAATCAATAAATTCAAAGTCTTTTTACTAGTTTATTGTTTACTCCTTTGTTGGCTCTAATAAATAGCTTGATGTTTGTCAATGTCATCGCTTCATCCCTCTTTTTCCTCTTCTCCTGCTGTAGTATCCTCCACCACGAGTGGAGGGGTAAGCTGGCACACTCCAACCGTGATAGGCCTGGGTGACAGTGAGCTGGATGGCGATGAGGCACTGACCCCCCAGCCTACCTGCCCGGGAGCGTACAACACTAACTACAGCCACAGCCCCACACACAGCAGGTTAGGAACAATATGCACATTCCAAAAATTGGATTTTAAAATTGTATTACTTCTTTTTTAGAATTACAATAAGTTTGACTCTATTTGCACATGCATTAGCTTATTCACACAGTAGCCAGTAGCTCTGCATTCCTCATTTATGAGTGAATTATGACTAATTTTGGTAAATAAAACCACACAAAGGATGTTAGTGGACCTCAGGGGGAACATGAAATAAAGGCCCTGTAATTATGACGTCCCTTTCGTCTTGGGTCAGGTTCCCAGCTGAATGCAGTCCAGTCAGACGGTCGGATTCCCTTTCACACCCATCAGAGTCTGTGGAGGTGTTTGGTGCGATGGCCAGCTGCTCAGACTCGGACCATTAAATAAAGCACAGTGGGGCAGGTGAGCTCGAGATTAACTCACTCATCACACTCTGACAATAAACAGCCGGTTATGGACCATAATCCTTTAGGACAGAGTGTAACAGAGTTCTACTCTTTGTAAATGGTGTGATTAATGGGTGTAACCTCAGAACACTTAGACATTAATTTTTAGGGTTTGTAATTATTTTTTAAAATATGCAGAATATAGACATGTAACTGAAGGAACTATTGACACAGTACTGGAATATATGAGCTTATAAATTAACACTTATTTATTCTATATACATACATATCGCATGCAGCCAGATTTGTACTTTTTTTATAGTGACTTGTGTTTTCTCCACTTTCCCTCAGAATCCAGACAGAAGGTGTGGTTTCAGGGCTGCAGGACCAAAACTTACAGGCACAAAAGACACCAAACTAAATTGTAAGCACCTGCTCCGTGGCAAAGGCGGATATCAGAGTCTTAACTGTGCCTTGGAAGTGGATTGAGTTCAGTTTGCGGGTGAGCATAACTACAGCGGAGCTTCACAGACTGATGCAGCGTGGAACCTAGCAGAGGTTCCACAGAGATGTAGTCTACACACTGAACTTCACTTTCTCACTGAGACCAGGCCGAATCAGTGAGAGGCACACACAACTAGTGAATGTCCATATGTATAGTCCCGAGAGTTTGTAAGAGACTAGCCATAAAACGTTTAATTGCCTTTTTTCAGACCCATGTCTTATAGTTTTCTTTAGCATAATGAACTTGCTGGAACATCCACTAACCACCTATTGTCATGAAAATATTTGACCAAAACCTGAATCTGTGGATAAAAAATTCAAAAAGACAATATTATTTCATTATCAAATGTCAGCAGTGACACTGACCATTCAGGTGGTTTAAATGCACCAGTAGGATTGGAACTGTTCTGCAATAGCAAGGAGTGATTCACTTGCTCTAAGGACTAGAGACTTTTTTTAAGCACAATCTTTGTGCCATAGCACAACTCCAGAAGGTAAAAGTAGACTCAATAATGTTAAATATGGAAAGAATTCATGTGGACTCCATCAAAACAAAAGAGCACGGCAAGTGCCAGCAAGAAAGAAACCTCTTAAAGTAATAGTTCA